>JAOQML010014096.1:0-12093 GCA_027568935.1 Erythroxylum urbanii | reverse complement strand
TGAAATTGAATGTGATATGAGATATGAATATGCTTTTCCAATGTCTTGTGCTTTGGTTTACCAAAGACAAGAATTGATAGATTATAATTAGCAACTTGGAATTGATTGTCATAATTGGGAGATTGATAAATTAACATGTAAATTTAGTCTTGAAAAAATGCCAAGTGTCAAGACTAATTGAGACATGAAAAATTAGGATGATTAAGCCTAAAATTGAGTGACATTTGACATAGTTAAATGTGTGACAAATGGACTAGTAAATGTGTGACAAATGGACCAATTATTATGCGACAAATGAAGCAATTTGTAATTGACATGTGGACTAATCATTTAATGACAAATTGCAATTTACGGAGTAGATTAGTGACAGCATTTTGATTAAGCAAATGTAATACATGCCTCAGAACAAATGTTGAGCTTAGAAGTTGACACCTAGTAGCTTGACCAAGCAAAGTTTCTGCAGCTGCCTTCGCTCTTCTTTCTCCACCAAAATTGCTCTTCCTTTTTTTATGTAACCTGCCTGAAACCTAGTCCAAATTGTTACACAAAATATACATGTTAACCCTTCACAAATTAGCCAAGGAATCAGCTAAATTTGGTCTTCCTATTGCTGTCTAAAAACAAATCTGTTTTCACTTAGATTCTTGATTAATCTTGCATGATTGGAGACTTGGTTTAATCTAAATTTTTGTGTTCAATTGGAAGTTTAATAGGTAAGTAACAATCTTAGCTTTAAGGCATGTTAAATGGTGTGAGAATGATGCTTGAATTGGAATGAATTGCTTGTAAGGTTGATGATAAAGTGTGCTGCAATATGTTATCTGGAGTGTTTCCACTAAATAAGCATCTGTATTTTGGCCATATCTTAATCTGTAGATATCCAACTGGGATTATTTTTAACTCATACTAAACTAGAGACATATGGATACAATTTTTATGAAGGAATCAAATTTTATTTCTGTCCTTAAGGGTGTGAAATTTGGCTTGAATTTGAGTACTGAGTGTTGTCTCTGTTTGAGATTAATCTATAGTATTTTGGGTATAACTCCAGAAAGAATGAACCAAATTGTATGAACTTTAGTTCGTTAGAAACTTAAGAAATATAGAAACATTTTTTAGGAGAACTTATAACCTAGAAACCTAAGTTTCTATGTCAGAATGGCCATACAAAGCTGACCCGAAACTTGTTCTGAGAAAATCCAGAAAATTTGCAAGAAAAAGATGTGGACAGATGCAATAGCTTCTGTCACAATCATAGGGAGGTACCCCACTGTCGTGTGCAGTGTTTTTATATGGTAATGTTTTGATTTGTACAATGGTTGAACCAATTAAAGATAAGGTACTTAACTATGATGCTTTTGGACTTAATTGGGGCTTAAAATGATCATAATTTGATGTTAGAAAACTTGGTTAAATGTGTGATAAGTTTTGATTAATCTTTGATGTTATACTTTAAGGAAAAGAATGTTTGATAGCAATGAATCTAATTTTGGAATGAAGGAAAGGAATGAAATGTTCATATGAAAGCAAATGTGTTCCAAAGGTTATGAATATTGTATTATGAATGAATGAATGAGAATTGGGAATTATGTGAAATATTTGTAATGCTAGAAAAGAGTTAGTAAATGTGTGGTTAATGAATTGAGCATGATCAAGTCTACTTAAGGTATTAACCTAAATGCAAACAAGACATATCCAAGTGACAATATGTGAATGATTATGAATATTGATTAAGGAAACATACCCAAGATAGTCACTGAGCACGCACTAAACATTGCACATATATGTATGTGCATAATTGAATATGTATTTGTTTGATCAAGTTAGTAATGTGTACAATGTATGTGTATTTAGAAACTCAAGATGTACGCCATCATTTCGACATTGCCGGACCATCCAGGCAATAGCATATACAGGAGCATACTGTGAGTCAACCTAGATGATATTCCTAAGATTGATTTATTCTATTTAACTTCCAATTATTGAATTGTTTATGATCTGAATGTGAATTTTGGACATTAATAGTCCTAGGAGATTGATATTTGGGAATGTATTGGAAGTGTTCTGATTGCATATGAACATATGATTCTGAATGATTTATGAATATTCAACGAAAGTTGAATGTCAGACTAAGGTCTGGTCAATCTGAAATTCTGTCTGTGCATCATAAATAAATGCTATTCATGGCATATTCTGTGATTTGATGTATTACATGAAATGCATATTCAGATAAAGGCGTTGTAATTATAGTAGCCTGCCTGAAAGAGCTTTAAGCTTAGAATTTTGCACGTAGAGCTTTGCTCCATGATTTTTGTGTCTAACTGAGCTCAATAGGCTAGCAGTTATATCTGTATCTGAAAGATGCTTGGTCACAACAAATAATAACAAATCTAAAGTCTCATATACATCTGTATTTGTATACTTATGATTATGAAACATTTTCTGAAATTGTGATGTGACATAATAATGTGATAGATTGGGTCATACATGTTCTAAAAGAATGTATATGAAATGTGATGTATGTGAAATGTGTAACATTCATTATGTCTTTTTTAGATGGAAAATGTTGTGAAATTGGTTGGATATGTGATATTTGTGTATTTGACTTGAGTGAGATGGTTCACTCACTGAGTTCGCAAAACTCATCAAAAATTGCAACGTGACTTTTCAAGTTCAGAAGAGATATCCAGTTAGACAAATTGGAGTGAAGGCATTGCATATGAGCATAAGTTAATGGTCAGAATCAGTTTGCACCTGCCTATGTCTTCAGTCAATTTTGTGTTAAACATTGTATTCCGCATTTGATGTACATTGTATAAGTGAATTCTAAAATGTAATGACTTTTTCGACTGAATAAGTTTGCAATGAAATGGGCCTAAATGAAATATAAGTTGCTTAAGATGTCTTTAACGTGTGAAAACTTTGCAATAAGTATTTTCAATCATCTTAACATGCCATCCTCGTAGCGTATATTCTCGAATACCAGCGTTACGTTCGGGCATATGCTCTATAAGAGCGATGTGTTACAATGTAAGTTATTAGAGCCTTTAGCTTCTTCGATAACTTGGCACATAAAGGAACATGACCTACACATGTCCTAAACTCATACCCATGTCCATAGCCTTTGGACTTATGTTCCTAAGGTGAACTCTCGAATGCATAATAAAGGATGTACATAGATAATACGGGTGCAAAATGAGCCAGAGATAGTGATCCATATTGGCAATGATCTCTATGTAAATTAGGGTTTTTATTGGCTATGAAGAATATGGGACCAATATAGATCCATGTTGGATCTATATTGGATCTATGTTAGTAAAAATTTTAGGATTTTCTTAAGATAAAAAGGAGAGAGACACAAAGAATTAAAGTGATGATGATTGAATGACGAGAGGATTCCAATGTAGAGATAGTACATTAAAAGAAGCATTTTAGGACAAGAATGAAGCAATCTTGGACACAAGGTCAAGATTGCATTAAGATTCAACTAATATGCAATAAGCTTTAAGATCTATAAGAATGTTATATTTTATCTTGTTTTATTTATTTTTTATTGATGGTTTTCTTTGTCTTTTTTATAAACTAAATTGGCATACATTCAGGTGGGATGAACTATAAAGCCTATTATTTTGAATTGTTTCTTTGATTTAATGAAAGATCCAAGTTTTTTTTTTTTTTGTAGAATTATTCATGAATCCTTATTATGTTGAATTGAAATAGCGAGAATTTCATAAATCAGCATTGAGAAATCATTATGTCATATAAATCATGAAATAAATAATGAGAGTTGCTTAAAATCCTAAAATTGAGGCCATATAAATCTTCTAAATTATAAACAAATTAATGCTTCTTTAGATATTTTTATTTTAGGAAAGGTTACCGGAGGATTCTATATCTAAATCTTCATTATCAACTAGTTATCTTATTCTCAACTATTGCTTTCGTTTATTATTCTTTACTTGTTATTTAGTCTTTATTAATTTTTGGTTTTAAAATATGTCATCCATTTTACTATATTGAAAAATTGAAAGATGGTAATTATAGTCTTTATGAGATATCCACACACACACTAAACTATATTATAAGAACAATAAATGCCTTTGCCTTAACGATTTTCTTTTAGCATTATTTTGCGTTTAAAATATATATCACATTAATGACATGTCCTCAATTTAAATATAAGCCATCAATTAAAAAATACAATATAATAGGAGAACCAAATATATTATTATCATGTAACAAATTTAATATATGAACATAAGACTCGTGACATTTACATAATCACTACCATAAAAGTTTATAATTTTTGTTCCATTCAACCTTTTAATAGTATTTGATAATTTTACCTGTAAAACCCAATGTATATTTTTTTATGTTAAATGTTTCATTCAATTTCATAATTAAAGCTTTAAACAATAACATTAGAGTTATCCTCGTTACGTAAAGTGATTTGAGTCCGAAAATACTTCTTCAAGTTTTTGCTTCTTTTGATTGGGATTTCCTCAAAACAAGTAAATGGAAAGAAATCAACTCTTTTAAATTGTGGTTCCATCTCAACCTAATTTCAATACACATAAGATATTGTTGCCTAGAATGAATAAATAGATGTGGGCATAAATATGGGGTTTCTTAGAATTCTGATATGGATATGGTATTAAAACTTCTCTTCCTAAGAAGTTTCATTAGTTCTTCTGTTAATGCTAATTTTTTCATTCATTTATAACTCCAAAATAACATCATATTGAGATTTAAGATTTACCAATACAGGAACAGAGGCCCTTAAGAATTTTAATATTACATCATTTTAAGTAAAATAAATAAATAACTAAAGAAATATAATACAAAAATTATATGATAAATAAATAACACCACTTTCCTAAAGATGATAACCAAAACAAACAAATATGACTCAAATGAATAAAAGATACCTACAAAGCATTTTGACATAAAATTATATTTTTCGTAATCTTATTACAAATAAATAAAAAGATATAACATAATTTTAAATGCATATAATTCAATTTCATATAACAAATCACTTATTTTTCAAATAAAAAAAGCTTAATAAAATCATGTTCGATGCAAAGGTTATTTTACTACAAATATACAAACTAAGACAAAAAGATCACGTTTTAAGTATAATTCTCGCTTAAACTTGTACATTCAAATATAATCACTCTGTCGGGAAATAACATAAATTATCATAAACATTTCCTTAAAATACACTATGAACTCGGTTCATCAGTTAAACAAATTTAACCGGCTCAAACCACAGTAGATTTACTTGTACGCCTGTCAGCTTAACTGCAAAATGAGTAAATCAGTTCATTTGACTTTACTTGATCAGTGCAACGGAAAGAAGAGATATGGACAATTGGCACACCCTTTCTATCTATTTACCACGTGCATTCCTTCATAAATTTCTTTAGACACTATTCTTCAAAGAAAACAAAGGATTTCTTTAGATACTATTTTCCAAAAAAAACATGATCAATTTCAGACATGATAATTTGCAGTCCAATAGAAGCTTGAATGATATTAGAATTGCAGTAAAATGAATGGTAGTAGATACATTATTACAAGGGTGCCTGCACCATCAAAACTTGTATCAAAGCGAAAATCTAAAGTGCTAACTAGAAAGTTTACAAATATGATTTTACAAATATGATGAACCCTCAAGACGATTTGATTACCTCATGTCAAGGTTCAGGCATGGAAAGTTCTGAAACAAAATACCATCTACAAATATAAGCCTGTTCTTCATTTATAGAGTTGATTAACCTCCTTCACTAGTTTCTTCATGAATTGGCACTTCTTGTCAAATCCCCATCCAGGGTTGCTCTGCATTGAAGAATTTGTAAGAGTCCCTTCTGAGTTCTATGTTCATGCACTAAAAGAATCAAAAAAAGAAGACAACACAATAGAACACTAAAAAAAGCATAGAATTGTCAAGAGTTACGGGAATTTTAAGGATAAAAATTAATCATACATCTTCGATCCATGATAAGAAGATTAATTACTTGAAAATTAGGTAGCAAGAGGGTAACAAACCATGTCAACAAACATAAATAACAAAAAGATAGAAAATAAAATGTGAATAATCATTTACAACAAATAGTTTCCACTGCCTTTTGAACAAGAAAATGGAGACTTTGATCACACCTTGCAATATCTTTACCAAGTTTGATAAGACAACTTACCATGTGACTATCTCACAGTGACAAACTCAAGTTCTGCGATGATTCATTTAGTCACACCTTGCAATATCTTTACCAAGTTTGATAAGACAACTTTATTACGTGATTATCGCAGTGACAAACTCAAGTTCTGCAATGATTCATTTAGTCACACCTTGCAATATCTTTAGCAAGTTTGATAAGACAAATTATAACGTGATTATCTCACAGTGACAAACTCAAGTTCTGCAATGATTCAGGCCTAAGGAGAAATAATCGCACCCTCAACGGTAAATTCTTCCATCATTTTTCGATGATCTCCCTAACTCACACAATGAGCAATCAAAAGGTATTAATGATCCCAAACCATGATGCCCAGCAACAAGCCGGGTTATTGGCACACAGTGAACATACAAACATCTCCGACCAGGATATAACTCTGTCATCATAGTACCCAAAAAAATAAAAAATAAAAGGAGCCTATCTCAGTGATAATCAGACAAGAAAGCAGGATTAGCGCCAGGAGTTGGTATAAAATAGTATCATCTTTCACAATATGCAAACATATGGCAATAATAGTTTGGGTAATAATTAATATAAGAATACCGATAAATTAAAACATGTCACAGATTGCCTGTTACTTACCTAGTGTTTACAATTTATAACTTAATCCTTAACCTTAATATCCATTTGCAAAACAACCCTCATTTATATGAAGTCAACATTGAACCATTTAAAGTTTTTCCTATTACATGAATAAGCATTTATCCGTATCGTACATTAATTCTGACTTTCCTGTACAAGTTCAAATTACTAAAAGATCTATATATCAACAAAGGGATCCTTTGTAATTTCCACCTTTTTGATTGAATATATTACTTAACCTCCAAAAAAAAATATTTATTAAAAAGACCAATAGTCAAGGATTCAATTTAAGTTTAGAACTCAACACTTAAATTATAATTAAAATATAAAAAGGAATGATATACAATAACATACCAATTTTTTTATTATTAATATACAATGTAACTAAATCTCATTTATATCAAAAAGAACTAATGAAAATGATAACTATGTAATGATGGTTGTTCTAACCTTCAAATTTATCTAGTTCACTTAAAGACTTTTAAGCAACATTGAAAGTTAAAAGATAAATGCTGAATGTACCTTCATTGAGAAATAAAACTTGTGTTATATATCTCTGTTCATAACCATATTAGTCCACCAATTTATATTGTTACATAAAGCTGAAGCAGCACTCCATTCAAGCAAAGTTTGTTCTGTTTGAAACTTCACATATTTAATAAAGCTTGTAATAAGCTTAAGAAGCTTGTTACAAGTATAAGTCACCTTGGGAGAACCACACCCCAAAAGCTAGCTTGAAGGGAGGGTCCCTTCAAGCCCAAGGCCTTATAAGGCCTGTTCTAGAACGACGCCTCCCCGATATGGGACTCGTAACAAAGCTTCATAAACAAAGTTCGAGCTCACTACTAGTTCCACAATGGGAAAGGCTGCAAACTGATTTAGCTACAGCTTCTGGAGATGGTCTAAGTACAAACATAACAAAGTGCTACAGGGAAAGGCGGCAAACTGATTTAGCTACAGCTTTTGGAGATGGTAGAAGTACAAACATTCTCGTTATAACATTACACCTAAACTATATAAACTTGATCTTGATTGCTCTAAACTTGGTACAAAATATGGTCCAAGTATAAACATTCTCGTTATAACATTACACCTAAACTATATAAACTTGATCTTGACTTGCTCTGAACTTGGTACAAAGTCTATACAAACTGGCAAGCAACAAAAGTAAAGCCAATTACGGGATCATCCACACCAATCATACAGTCAACACTCAAGGAAATCAGGTGCCCTCAGAACCAAAGAGCTTGTTACACGAAGCTGTTACAGCATTCAAGGTCTGACAGCTCAAAACTTGGCTTCTTAAGATAAATTGGTAGGGTATTTTAAGAAAAATATCAAGTCCAGAAACCATTGCAAGGTTTTGCAGAACGTCATTCAATCATCCAACTATAGTCGCTCAGGAAAGAATTTAAGCAAAACAGGTTATAAAATAGCAAGAATGTTTAAATTTACAAAATCTTAACATAAATACGGTATACAATTACATGTTAAATGGGACATTTGCAACAAGTCCATTTTAAGCATCACCTTTCTGTGGTTGAATCTTATATATTTCAGATAGTTATAAAGAAGTTATGTCTGTTCATTAAAACTAAGTCCATTTTAAACACCAACTTTTTTGTGGTCGAATCTTATATATTTCAGATACTTATAAAGAAGTTATGTCCGTTCACTAAAACTAAAAACATTAGTCCTTCATTCTATTACAGGTTTTGTATGTGTATTGTTAGAAAACTCTGATGAAATGAACCATAAACTGGAATTAAAATTAGAAAATTAACCTGCAGAGATAGAACTGCATGATCAGTAAATTTCTTTACAGAAGAAGGTGCACTAGCAGGAATAGTTTTAGCTACTCTTTCCAACTCATCTTGTTGCAACTTTGCAGTTATCCTATCAGGTCCACTGTAGTAATCGACAATTTCCTTCAGTAATGGCGCATTCTTCATTACTTCTTCAACAGCCTCCTGATGATAAAAAGGGCCAAGCAGATATGAAATAAAAGTATTCAATAAAGCATATAGGCATTAAGACAAAAAGACATTTGAAATACTGAGAACCTACTAATGGAAAAAATACCAAGCAATTTAAAATAAAAATTGCTAAAGAAACACTTAGGGACAAATAAATAGACATTTCAGGTACCTAGAAATTCCATTTTTAAGTCGTAAAGGTAACTGACTTACCTCCCATTCTCCTTGACTTTGAATCCCTTCATAACGCATCATGAACGGTTTAACTTTCTCCAGCACAGCGCGAATAGGCATTATATCTTTCTTCTCGTCAATATCTGGGTTTTGATCAAATTCCCCCATTAAATACTCTGGCTCAAATTCAATCTGCAGTTAAAAAGAGAGAATTTATTCAGAAACTGCACTCATTGAAGTTCCGAAAGTATCGTATAGAGTGTTGTCTTCAGTGATATAAATAAATTCCAAGTAACATGAAAACTTTCCTGATTACGGATGAAACTAGACAATTCATCAGGGAAAACCAATATAATACCCATCGTATACATAACAGCTCTTTAAGCCAGGTTGCCCAGAAAGAAACATAAGATCACCAAACACAAGAAAAACGAATTTCAATTGAAAAAACAAATAAAAACCATTTCTAGAAGAGCTTACAACTTTTGAACTTCAACCAACTGATATTTGTAAATATCCCAAGCACCGTAAAGTCGCAACATAAAAAGAAAGCGAAATGCATAACCGTAATTGAGCTATAAAAAGCTCCACCAACGACAAAAACAACTTTTGACACAAAAGAACGGGAAACAAAAAAAGAGTAATAACCTTAAAATTGGTATCAAGGGCATCCAAGAGGGCGTCATCCATAGGCGAAGGCAGAATTCTATTACTCATCTCTTCAAACCCTTCAATCAATTTGTTCATATTCTCAACTCCAAGCTTGTCAGCAAACCTCTCACCATCCTTATTATCTCCCAAGACAAGACCCCCATAATCATCATTATCATCATCATCAACTTCATAATCCTCTTCTCTCTCCCTCCTCCACCCCCTCCCTCTTCCTCTCCCTCTCCCTCTCCCTCTTCCTACCAACCCTCTCCCACGTCCCCTAACACCACCGCCGTCCTCCCCACTACGCGACAATATACTCATCGCCCGCTCCAACGCCTCTTCTCGGCTCATCTTCGGATCCGACCCTCCACCTCCTTCTGCGACCGCCGACCTCCTTGGTCTGCCCTTCCTGATATGCCGATTTTCCTCGACCGATTTCAGCTCTGCAGCCGCTTCCTTGACGGCGTTCCCACGTCCTGTGCCATGAAGTTTCGACAATACACTGGGCGTAAGCATGGACTCGGGAGGCTGACTGAATTGCGTCTTCGTCGTTGGGACTGACTCCGTGGGTCGACTAAGCGGCGCGCTGGTTGATCCTCTGCCACGTCCGACTACGGGTTTTATAGAAGAAATGAACGAAGAGAAAGCGGCATCGATTGTGTCGGACGGAAGAGGTGTACCCCCGCCATGACCACGTCCTCTAGGCGGTAACTCGTGCCTAGATTCGTCTGAATCAGTCTTTTCTAAAGAGCGCCGACCGAATTGTCCGGGGTTGAAGGGATATGCTGTATTAACGTCCCTATTGCCGCCGTCTCCGCCGCTGCCGCCACCACGGCCGCCGCCGCGACCGGAAGATGTGGAGAAAGAAGAGGAAAAGAAAGGGCAATAGTGTTTTGAGATGAAAGAATTAGAGCCTGGGATCTTTCTAGAGATTGTGGAGCCCCTCATTTCAGCTGATAAACAAAAGTAAAGAACGAGTATCGATTAGGATTAGCTGTTTTGATCTCTCTAAGTGTGTAGGGTTTTTGGGGCGTGCTCTGGGAAGAGAGAAACAAGAACTGCTGCGCTGTCGTTTCATTGGTGATGGCTGTGTTTTGCTTTTCTTTAATTAATATACTAATGTCAAATAATAACAACATTAATCAGGAGAAATCTTGCTTAGATACAAGAGCCGAAGAGGTTTAATAGTTCATAGTTTTACTCATAATTAGTATAAAGATTGTTTCCAAATAATCCACACGAATAAATAAAAATAAAATAAAATAAAATAGAGAGAGAAAATAAATAATAAACGTAAAATTAAAAAACCTATAAATAATAAATAATAAAACAATACTAATGTCATAAATAATGTAATATACTACTCTTATAGAGCATATACTTAAATGTACCGACAAATATTCGAAAACATATTATACGAGAATGACACGTTAAGACGATCAAATCAAACTCATTACACATTTTCAAGCATTGACACATATCTTACTCATTTCAAAAATTTGTCTAACCCATTTCATTTACAAACGTATATAGTCCTAATAGTTATTGCACTTTAGAATTCACACGTACATTGCACAACAGTTGAGAAATATATTTCTTGATACAAAATAACTGAAGACATTTGTAGGTACAACTGATTCCAACCACAAACTCATGTTCATATGCAGAAGCTAATTTAACTAGACTAGCTAGATTCCTCCTGGACCTGAAAAAAACAATGTTGCAATTTTAATGAGTTTGTAAACTTAGTGAGTGAACCATTATCGATGTGCTCACTCATATCAAAACACAAGGACAATTCATAATCCAATTCACAAACAAATCATATCATCCAATATTGAATATTATGTCACATTTTATCATACTTCAACGAGTGCAACTTGTGTACAATATTTTGCATCACTATTTTAGAAAAATCCAATAATTCATTTCAATCATCCATATGATACAACCAATTAATCAAGCAAATATCTAAGTTCATTTCAAGCTCAATCAAGTTCAAATGCACCAAAGTTAAGTGACTTATCCTTAGTTAATTCAACAATCACACAAAACAAAATTTTTTTTAATTTTAAAGCATTGCCCACGATCGTGGAGGGCCTTCCCACGATCTTAGGATGAGTGCCCCAAACGTGCACTATCCAATTTTCCTCAATTCTCTACGAATTTCACTTACTTGAAAGCATAATTAACACTTGCATTTTTTTCCAGATTACATGTCCTTAAAAGCTACCTCAATTCATGTCAATATAACTCCCATTTTGGCTAAATTTAGGCTCTTTAAATTTTATTCATTTATATCCTAAACAATCACTTCTTACACATACCCTTACATTCCCAATTTTTCAAATTTAAAACACCTTCATAACGGTCCATTAATTATACCTTATTTATGTAACACCCCAACTCCCGCTGAACCCGAACCCGATATCGATAGTGATACCCGGATCCGTGCCCCGCGAGGGTGG
>JAOQML010014085.1:0-12093 GCA_027568935.1 Erythroxylum urbanii | reverse complement strand
ATACTGGGAAAATGTCATGAATGCATGTACAGATATTTTTCATGTGCAAAAATCACTGTTCACAAATGCATGAGCATCAGATGTGTTTTCGTAATTTCTCCGATTGATCTCTCGTGTACCCATTTCTATAATTCAACCCGTTATATGGAAACGGGATGTTATATTAAATGAGTTTGGAAGAACGTATTTTTTAATGAATAAAGTAGTTCGTTACTTTAATCTTAAAATATACATTTTAGCATTTACTTATTATGGACCACAATCTTGATGAGTGGTGAAATCATATGTATTTCAATATAATTCTTTAAATGATTAAAATGGCTTTTTACAGAGTATTAATCTAGTGTCTACATGATCGAATTATTAATTCAAACATGTATCGGGGAATATTCACTCAAAAAAAGAGTTTATAGTTATATCATCACTTCTAGATGTTTTATGAAAATTGGTGATTAAACTGGCGCCAGGAATTTGATAGACTAGCTACCCATTAAGCTTAACACAAAGATGAAATCTTGTGTGTTAATCACCATATAGAGTAAAATAGGAGATCTAGAAGGAAAAATCAATATAAGGGCAAAACGGTAATTTTACCCTTTGTTGTGCGGATGACTATAATTAGGTTCATAATAAGGTTTGCAATTGGACATCTTATTTGTAGTATGTGTTCTCATAATATTTATTAATTCAAGAGTTCAACTAATTGTCTTTAGTGGAATGACATTTAGTTAATAAGCTAGAATTAATTCTAATGAGATTAAATTAATTCCGAGCTTATTAGAGCTTAAATTATCTAAGTCTAATAAGATTCCCCATTTGGCTTCAAGGAACATTATCAAGCAAAGTAAGAAATATAAACGAAGGTTTTAAAGTCCATGATTGAATGTTGTGCTTGCATTAATTAATGATTAATTAAAAGCCCAAATGAACATTTAGAAATGGGCTAGAACTTGGTTTAATTTGATTAGTTATATTAATTAAATTAAAACAAAATTCTTAAAGAAATGGAAGGTGCAATTTCAATTTTATTAGGGCTGAATGTGTAGCTATACATTTAGCATTTAATTGCTAAATGAAGATGGTATTTATCATGCTTTATTGTCATCAAATGGAGTAATGATCTTACCATTAAATGGTTTAATAGTTGTCTTTTAATGATGGCATATAATGTAACCGTTTAGCATTCATTTGATTAAAGATGAAAGACGTGCATTTGATGGATCATCTTCCATCTTTCATCACTAAAATCAAAATTGACATGTCATTTTAGGTTATTGATCTTTTCATATAGCCATCTTAAAACAAATGAGAAGAGTCTCAATTAATGGCTTTTTATATTTTGATTAAAAAATGAACAGATGCATTGGATGCTTTCCACTTCTTCTTTCTTTTCATGCATAATCAAAATTGACAAGGGGTAAGAGAGGCGTTCTTACAGTTTTGGACTTTTTTTCCTTTCTTGCGTGTGTTGGTCAAAATTTGCATGAGAGGTGCCTCATCTTTGGCTTATTTCTTTTAAGAAAAATCTCCTTTAAATATTTATTCTCCTTTCCCACCAAAGGATCTTGTTAACCAAGTTGCCTAAGAAGTACAAGTGGTAATTCAGATTGGTTGAGGATACAACAGTAAGGAGAGGATACATTGACAAAATAAAGGATTCAAAAGCAAGGCTAAAGCTAGGAGAGGATATAAGAGGAAGGAGAGGATAGGACATCGAGGAGTTAAAGTTGTAGCAAAGGAGTTGGTAATATAATCTTCAGTTTGTTCTTATGATAATTATTTTCCATATATTGTATCATATATGGCTTGGTATATTGATTTGGTTATCTTGCTTCCACTATGTTTTGATTTCTAAAAAAGTTTTGAAATCTACTGTTTTAGCCAAACCTTTCATGTTTTATTTTCCGATCCAACACCTTATCCTTTGAAGAGGAAGTTGACGGGAGTTTAGAAGAAATAGAAGCGATTATGGAACATCATCAGTACACCTTAAAGGAGCTTGCAGCTCCTTCTTTCAATCCTAATATACTTTATATCAATTGTCCGAATGATGAGCCAGAAGTTGAAATTAAACTTAGGCTAATACGTGCACTGCCTACTTTTATAGAATTTTGTGACACCAGCCTATTGAAATCAAACCACATCACATATCCTAATAAGTTCCTGAAGGAGTTCTACATCACATGCTAGGGTATGAAGCCAACGAGAGGCTCAGTGGAGCAACTCAAGCTAAAGGCTTTTCCTTTTGCCTTAGCAGATGTAGCTAAGGAGTGGTTGTATGACTTGCCTGCTGGCTCGGTCAACATATGGGAGTAAATACCGTAGGCATTTCTAGAGAAGTACTTTCTTGCCTCAAGAGCCGCTAAAATCAGGAAGGAGACCTATGACATTCGACAAGATACAAAGGAGTCTTTGTATGAGTATTGGGAGCGTTTCAAAAAGCTCTACAATAGCTGTCCAAACCATCAGATAAGTGACCAATTATTATTTCAATATTTCTATAAAAGTTTGCTTCATTTGGACAAGAATATGATAGACGTTGCGAGTGATAAAGCCTTGGTGGACAGGACACTGAAGGATGCTAGGAACTTGATAGCAACAATGGCAATGAACTCCCAGTATTGGGGTAATCACAACAATGCTTGCTTTTTAACAAAGAAAGTAAAGGAGGTCTCCATTTCCAGGTTAGAGCAGAAAGTCACAAATTTGACTTTATTAGTACAACAAGCAGTGATAGGAAAGGAGCCTACCAAGGTTTATGGTATTTGTGCATTAGCTAACCATCCTACAGATACTTGCCCTTCCTTATAGGATGAACAGCACGTCAATGCAATTGGAGGGTTCTAAGGACAACAGTGGAGGTAAATCCAGGTTGGAAGGATCATCCTAACTTCAATTATGGAAACCCACAGTAAGGAAGTAGTTCTAATGCACACCAACACAATTATTAGTAGTAGTAACAAAGATTCAATACACCACTAGGTTTTCTCATAATAAACTATAGTTTCAATCAAGGCCATTGCCTCCACAACCACCACAATGACAATACACTAGAAGTATGTCCTTACAAAAAATTATGAAGAGCTTAATGAATAACACTATTCAATTTCAGTAAGAAGTGAGGAGGGGTTTGAAGAATTTGGAAAATCAGGTCAGTCTACTAGCTGATGCCATAGGGAAGCTGCAGGCCCAAAGTTCCACAAGGTTGCCTAGTTAACCTGAAAGGAACCTAAGAGAAGACACTTGCGCCATTACCTTGAGAATTGGCGAGGAGTTACTGGGGCCAAGGAAGGGGAAGGAGAAAGAAGAAGAGGAAGAAACAGAGCTAACAAAGGGGTAGGATCAACATCCTCAGGTAAGTACCTCAAACTCTATTATCAATTATTCATCTCCTGTTTCATTTCCAAGTAAGTTAGCAAAGAATTAAGCCATTTCTACAATATGCTAAATTTTTGAAGGAGCTATGCACCAATAAGTGGAAGCTGAGGGGAGATGAGAAGATCAATGTAGGGGGCAATGTGTTAGTAGTCTTACAGAGGAAGCTAACCCCCAAGTGCAAGGATCCGGGTATTTTTACCATTCCTTGTAAGATCGGTAACATGAGGTGTGAGAGATGTATGTTAGATTTAGGAGCTTCGATCAATGTTATTCCTTTATTTATTTTTAAAGCTCTTAATCTTGGTTCATTAAAGGATACTCGAGTTATCATTTAATTAGCTAATAGATCTAACACATACCCTGAGGATGTTTTAGTACAGGTTAATGAGTTTATTTTCCCTGCAAATTTTTATATGTTAGATAAGCAATATGAGGGCTCCTTGAGCCCTATGACAATTTGGTTAGCCAGGCCATTTTTGAAGACATCTTAGACAAAAATTAATAAAAACAATTTGGTGTTGACTATGGAGTTCGATGGTGAGGTCATTCATTTCAATATGTTTAATGCCATGCGCTATCCATTAGATAATGATTTGATTGCCAAGGTAGATATTCTTGACTCTTTGGTGAAGCATTGATCCCTTCTTTCTATAGGTGACCCTTTGGAGGTAGCCCTAACTACCCTGCTAGAGTAAAAGATGTCTGGTTATTGACAAAGCAACTTCAAGTTTGGAGAGGACCCAAAAGAAGCAATTTGGCTACTTAAGGTTAGTACTTTTGGCAGGTATGTCCCTCACTTCTTAGAATTGCCCGTGAGTACTAATCAGTTGTCACCTTTTATTGCGCATGAACTAGAAGTGGAGTTGAAGCCCTTACCGACTCACCTCAAATACGCTTATCTAGGCACTAACAATATAGTTCCAGATTTTATAGCAAGTGATCTTACAAAGGTGTAAAAAGAAAAGCTCGTTAGTGTGTTGCGAGAGTTGAAAATATTAAAGGTATTAATCCTTCCTTATGCATGCACAAGATTTTTCATGAGGAAGAAGCTATCAAGTTCATCAAGTGCAAAGACATCTTAACCCACCAATGATGGAGGTGGTGAAGAAGGAAGTGATGAAGTTGCTGGATGTGGTTGTCATATACCCCATCTTTGACAACAAGTGGGTAAGTCCTTTGCAGGTGGTTCCTAAGGAGTCAGGCATTACAGTTATGGAGAATGAGAGAGATGAGATGCTTCCGAATCAGGTACAAAACATATGGTGAGTTTGTATAGACTATCGTAAGCTCAACTAGATGAGCATAAAGGACCACTTTCCCTTACCCTTTATTGATTAGATGTTAGAACGTCTTATTGGTCATGCTTACTATTGTTTTCTTAATGGTTATTAAGGTTATATTCAGGTTGTTATTACTCCGGAGGACTAGGAGAAGATGACTTTTACATGCCTATATGACACCTTTGCCTACAAAAGGATGCCTATTGGATTGTACAATGCCCCCACTACCTTTCAAAGGTGCATGGTAATTATCTTTTCAGAGTGTCTTGAGAAAATCATTAAAGTTTTCTTGGATGACTTTACCGTGTATGGGGATTCATTTGAGCAATGCCTAGATCACCTTATTTTAGTACTTAAATAACTTCTTGAAACTAACTTTGTTCTTAATTCTGAAAATTTTCATTTTATGGTTCAACAAGGGTTATTTTTAAGACATGTGGTTTCTGCTAAAGGTATTGAGGTTGATAGAGCCAAGATAAACCTTTTTTCTTCTTTGCCTTACCCCACTTCTGTGCAGGAAATTCGATCTTTTCTTAGCTACGCAGGGTTTTATCATAGGTTTATTAAGGGATTTTCTCATGTTGCACAACCATTGTGTAGGTTGCTTTAGAAAGATAAAGAGTTTGTTTTTGATGAGTGGTGCAAGAAGGCATTTGATGCTCTAAAGGATAAGTTGGTTACTGCACCCATCTTACAACCACCAGATTGGAGTCTGCCATTTGAGCTCATGTGTAACACCTCCAATCATGCCATTGGAGTAGTTTTGGGTCAAAGAGTGGGGCAAATGCCTGCTATTTATTATACCTTGAAGATCTTGAATGATTCCCAAGTAAATTATACCACTACAGAAAAAGAGCTTCTTATAGTAGTTTTTTGAGTGGATAAGTTTAGGTCTTATTTATTAGGTACTTTTTATTCTGATCATGTAGCTTTGAAGTACTTATTGGCAAAGAAGAAGGCAAAGCTGAGGCTCTTCTGTTGGATACTCCTACTTTAGGAGTTCGATGTGGAGATAAAGGATAAGAGATTTAAGTCGCCTAGTGGAGCATGGTGCTGACGTGGGCCCTATCAATGATGATTTTCCACATGAGTAGCTACATGCAGTACGGTTAACAGCTCCCTAGTATGCTAATATATGAATTTCTTAGTTTCTCATCAATTTCCTATAGATTTCACCAAGACACAGAAGGAGAGGATGAAGAGCCAAGCAAAGTTTTATGTAAGGGATGATCCTTACCTGTGTTGATTTTGTGCAGATCAAGTAATTTGATGATGCATACCTGACAGTGAATTTCTTTCTATTTTGACATTTTGTCACTCTTATGTATGTGGAGGTCATTTTGGCCCAAAGTCGATAGTTCGCAAGGTTTTAAAGTGTGGGTTTTACTGGCCATCTTTATTTCGAGATGCATATGACTTCTATAGGACTTATGACAACTGTCAGTGCACAGGTGTGTTAGGTTCTCATGGCGAAATGCCTCAAACCCCCATATTAATTTGTGAGAATTTTGATGTTTAGGGTATAGACTTTATCGGTCCCTTTCCGTCCTCGTTAAGATTTCAATATATTCTACTTGCAGTTAATTATGTGTCGAAATGGGTGGAAGCGAAAGCCACTCGAACTGGTGATTCTCGAGTGGTTACATATTTTTTAAAATCTAACATTTTGTCCAATTTTGGAGTCCTGTGAGCCATCATCAGCGATAAGGGGTTTCACCTTTGCAACTGGACGATCGAGGCCCTCCAGAAGAAATATCAAGTGATGCATCCGGTCTCAACCACTTACCACCCTCAGACGAATGGTCAGGTTGAGGCATCCATTCAAGAGATCAAGTCTATCTTAGAGAAGATGGTGAATCCCAACAGGAAGGTTTGGAGTTTGTGCCTCAACGACACCTTATGGGCATACAGGACTACATACAAGACTCCAATAGAGATGTTACCATTTAGGCATGTTTTTGGGAAGCCATGCCACCTTTCAGTGGAGCTATAGCACAAGGCTTGTTGAGCAATCACAAAGTGTGATATGGAGTCAGAAGCTGTTGGTGCCCACAGACAATTATAGTTACAAGAGCTCGAAGAGTTGTGATATGAAGCATTCAAGAATGCCCGAATTTATAAGGAGATGACTAAGGCATTCCATGATTGCAACATCTCTAGGAAGACATTTGTGGTAGGACAGAAAGTACTTTTGTATCATTCATGCCTGAAGCTCTTTCCAGGTAAGTTACGCTCTCGATGAATAGGTCCTTTTGATGTTACCCAGGTATATCCCCATAGAGCAGTGGAGATCAGAAGTGCCAAGACGGGGAGAGTTTAAAGTTAATGGACATCGTCTCAAGCCGTACTTTGAGTGATTTTAGATGCATAACGTCGAGGTGATGAAGCTCGAAGCTCCAGCATACATTGGTTGATATTGGTTAACAGGGGTTGAGCTTGTAACCTTAAACAAGTGCTTGTTGGGAGGCACACTAACCTTATCCTTTGATTTTTGTTCTTTGTTGTTTCATTTTTTATTGCTTTCATTCCTTATTCTCTTTTTGTCTGTTTTATTTTTAGGAATGCAAGACCGAAGCTGTGAATTCTACTTTCAAATTGCTAAGCCCTCTTTGATCTAGGGGAGTCCTTCTATTCTTATCCCCTTACTTGTGTTTTTATTCATTTTAGGACATTGGGGACAATGTCCCTTTAAGTATGATGGTGGGTCCAGTTTAAAATTTTTTCATTTTTACACTTAAACTGTGATGAATGTTGAAGCATGTCATTCTGTAATAGTAGTTGGACTGAGAATTGAGTTGTGTGCTTGAATTTGGATTAAGTAGCTTGAGTGGAAGGTGAATCATATAGATTGATTGAATTAGTTAGTTCCATAAACTCAGTCAATAATTTGATACTTGAGTGATTAGGTAATGTATGAAATTTTGATGGATTTTCATATAAGCACATGGGAGGTTTTGGGCCTATATAATTGCATTTTAAGTCATTCTGTTTCTTTTTTGTGTGTGATGCTCCCATAGGAAGATTACCTTCAAAACTTGCATTGAACCGGTTTGAAACTACAAGATGCATGTTTTATGGAAATGATTAAGGCCTTATTTATTTTGAACCTTTAGCTTAAATGACCCACCAACACATTTTCCCCTTGCCAATGCCTTTGAGCCTTTAACCTTGTTTGTTTTTGAATTAATCACCTTACATTGAAACCCAAAAACCCATTAGCCTTACCCTATCACAAGTTTAATGACGTAATAAGTGAGCATTTGATGTATATGATTTAAGGGCTTTTGTTTTGTGTTCAATTCTAAGATGTTTAGAGAGACACTTCTACTCATGTTTTATTGATTTGTGATGCTGTTGTTTCCTTATTGTTCTAGTGTTATTCAAGTAAAAAGAAGAAAAAAAGAAAAGTATATTTGTTTTTGGTGTTATTGATTAAAAGTGTCTTTGTTTCTACTGTTGAAGGAAACGTAGTGGCATTATTTAGTGATGAGTAGTTGTAGTGTGTGGTATTTATATGTATACCTCAAAATTTGTGTTTGGTTGTCCCTTCTTACTTAGTACTTTGTTAGTACTTGTGAGTTACACTTAGACCTTTTTGCCTTACCTTAATCCAAACCCCATTACAACCTTAAGTAAAAGCCCTTTTTGAACTATGATAGCATGTAATCTATGTGGTAGAGAATTGGTGAATTTGCAAGCATATGGTAGGGTAGTCTCTTAGAGGGAATATTGAGTGAAAACCAACCTTAAACACTTGAGTGAAATGAGTGAACATCGCGAGAAAAATCCATCTTAGTCTTATTTTACCATTGACCAATGGTGTCTACCTTTGACTTTATTTATGTGCATTGATGAAAAGATTATGATATTTGTAACTTGATACTTGAGTTTTTCTAAGTTTTAAGGATTGTATATGCTTGATTTTCTTTGAAAAACATTTGATAGGATATCTTGGTTATTTTTAAATTGCTTAAGGACAAGTAATAGTTCAAGTGTGGGGTATTTGACACGATCGAATTATCTTATATTTTCTTATGTATTTCAATGTCTTTTCAATACTATTTTTATGTTTAAAAACTCAATTTATGTTCATTTTATGTTTACATACAGATTAAAGGATTGAACATAAATATATGCTAAAAGGAAGAAGTTTGACAAAGTTTGGAACAAAATTAGAACGTGATAAAAGCCTAGTTGGTCTACCACGTTTGTGACAGAAGGCAAATCTTAAACCACATTTGTGCCACTATTGGCCACCATCGTGGCTTGCGCAATAGAAGATGCATACAACCTTCTCGATTTAAGTTTTTTAGGGACTTTTTGGACTTTTTAAGCATGGGAAAACCCTAGGGTTTACCCTAAATGGGAAAAAGAAATGACCTAGAAAGGAGCTCTCCAATCTACCACTTTTGGAAAAACCAAATAAGAGAGAAGGAGAAGCAGAGAAATTATTGTTACGACTTCAACACTTTTTTGACTAGGTGGCAGCTTGGAGCTAAATTTCCAGGCGAGGCTCTCCACTATAGAGATGGCTACAACATTTTTTTACTCAATTTGCTTTAGCTTTTTTCATTGGTTTTTAGCTATAGTCTTTTGTTCATTCGTTACTTTCTATAAGCTTAGCTATTTTTTCAGTTTCAATGCTTTATTTTCATATGTTCGAATCTATTAATATTCATTCCATTAGTTTAAAGCTTTCTTAGTGTTAATCATATTTTTTACATGTTCTAGCATATTTATAATGAATGTTTAATGGATTTTATAGTTGAAATTTATGAATTTTGTAAGAACCTTAATGTTATATCAATGGATGTTTATTCCTTCAATTTTCCTGCTTTAATCTTGATTGTTTGAGCTTATTTATGTGCCTTTTTAAGTCTGAATTTATTAGATATTTGAATGTTTAATGGTTTATATTATTTTGCTTATTTATGATGCTTTTGAGTAATTTGTGCTTAATAGTTAGGATTTATGCATGTTCTAAGGTTTATGATCAATTAATTTAGGTTTTTATGCAAGTTATGTATACTGGAGTTTTTATTTTGATGTAATTAGTTTAGATTTTGTAATTTGGGTTATAATCAGTTATTTATTAGCATAAATAATTTTGATTTCTAATAAGTTAGTGTTGAATTTGGGTTTTTATTACTTCATTTATAATTTCCAGCCTTGGTTTTATTTAATTAAGTATGATTTTTATTTATTTAATGTCTGTTATGCTAAATGTGAACATTTGTGGCTAGATTACTCAAGGGTTTGGAGATATTATAAGGATGAAGAGATGGAAATTGTGAGAATGGAGTTGAACTTGTCTTGAATTAATGTTTGTAGGTATAGGTTGGTTTAAGATTTAGGATAAATATCATGAATTAGGAGTTACTTATAGGCTTGATCACCCTTTAGATAACTTTCTAATCTGAAGGCTAGGGTTGAGTATGTGATATGTAATAGTCCATGGTGATTCCTGGAAGTAGCAACAGGTTAGTTGAATTTTTCAGGATACTTAATAAACTAATCTATAATCCTATACCTTTGGTTTACACCTTCCGAGCTTATATGTAGGTCACCTAAGTTAGTTATTTCTTGATACCTAATGCATCTTCACTATTCAACTTAGAGAGCTTATTCTAGGTTATAGTGGAGATCGGGGCATTTCCAGAGCTGTTTCGTTTTCTATCATTTCAGGATGTTTTGTTTTTTTTGTTTGCAACATTTGAAATAGAATTTACATCCCAAATCTCTATGGTTCGACCCTAGCTCACCTTTACTGCATAGTTTAGTAATTAGGAATTTATTATATGGTAGTAGCGATAGGCTATCAACCATCCTATGGGTATAATCAGGGATATACTTGTTAAGGTTGAAAATTTAACCTTTCTGATTGATTTTACCATTTTGGACATAGATGAAGATTCATAGATATTCATTATCCTCGGGCAACCATTCTTAGCTGCCGCTAGGTCTCTTATAGATGTTGATGGAGACGAATTAACTCTGAGAGTAGGAGATGAGAGGATTTCATTTAAAGTCTTTGATGGTAAGGAAAATCCTTTTAATTTTGTGGATGTTATCAAGATAAAGGAATCTTGTGAAGGAGTTTTGCAAACTCCACTGATCGTAAGGTTACACGCACTAAGTTTTACTATTTATAATCTTGGTAAATTTTGCAAGCACATGAGTCTTCACGTAGTACTTAAGATGTCAATCCTACAAGGAAGGTAATCTAACCCTAAAATTTACGGTCGCCCTAAACGACAATAATTCTAAACAAATAGCTAATGCAAAAATTAAATCAATCAGTAATCAATTATGAGAATTTAAAGTACCGAAGTGTAAACAAAGTGGAAATCACACAACCCAATTAGAAAATTAACTTAGAAATCACCAAGTGAGAGAAAGGGGACTTTGATTCGAAACTAATGAAAACCTAACCAATTATGCAATCATTGAATTAAAGGGTCTAGATGGTCCTAGGGTGAACTACTCTCTCTTGAGTTATAATTCTTAACCCTAGTTGATACTCCCTAATTCAAATTATGGAATTATGATCTCTCGATTCACAATTGGCCTAAAATATAAATTAGTTCTAAAATTGTCTACTAACCTATCGGGAATCTATGATCGATCTCTCGTGACATGACTCTACCGGTTTAATTCAATTCTATACCTATCGATTCACATAACTCTCGTTAGCCCAAAGCCCAAATCGATTATCTTTACCCAGCTCACCCTCTCAATTTGTTGTCGAATTGTTAAGAATAGAATTTGAATCACAGTCAATTCAATAAAAACATAATCAATTAAACTTTATTAATCTCAAGAGTCAAAATCTGAAGGTGAGTATATACATAAACTCAACATTCAACACAACTTTTCTGAACACCTATTTCAATTCCATACATGAATAAAACTTAAATAAATGGAAAATAATGTTAGGAATGAAATTTCGGAAGCGACGATAATGGGAAACCACCTGATCCTGGAAGTACGTCACGTCTAGGTCGTTTCTGTATCTCTCTTCCTTCGTCTCCTTCCTTAATCTCTTAATCTCTCTTTAGGTTTCTCTCAAAATTGGGTAAATCTAGCTCTCTTGCATGACTCTCTAGGCTCTCCAAAGACTGCTGCTTCTGTCACATCATGTTCTATTTATACTTTGGAAGCTCTAGGTCAAATTCGTGGTTGAAATGGTCAAAAAAATCTTGCAAAACTTGAGTTTTTCTGTCAACTCGACGTAGGCCACGTTCGTGTCTTTTTATCACGATCGTGGCCCAATATGCACAATCATGGCCTAATTTAGAAGCTTTCTGTCATGATCATCGCTTATGTGCATAATCGTGGCTTGGCTATTGCTGGCTCGTCCTTCTCTGTCGTGCCACAATCGTGGGTGGGTCTTCGACCCAAAATACTTCGAATCTTCTCCGTTCTTCACCGTTTT
>JAOQML010014076.1:0-12094 GCA_027568935.1 Erythroxylum urbanii | reverse complement strand
TTTTTAATTATATCGCAATAGATGTAATTATATATGGTAATTAATATAATGTTATATTAATGTTATTACCAAAGGTCAAGCCAAACGTTAATGGCCCACCATTTTGCGAAGGTTTTTCGAATTGAAGTCAAATGGTATATTTTTTCAGAATTAACCGAAAATGACATCGTTTTGTATGGCACTACAAACGACGTCGTTTTCTACTAGGTTTTTAACACCAAAATGAACCTCTCTTCGTTTTTGTGTTAGCTATCATATTTTCTCTTCGTTCATCATCCAATAAGTGTGGTCCCCTCTGTTGTGGTCGTCTCCTATGTTGTGTTCTTCACCTTCGAAAAAGCGTTGTTACGTGTGTTGGTATTGTTCTTCTTTTCTATTTTCAAACCCTTCATCTTGTGTTTTGTCGAAGTGCTATGTTTAAGAGTTTATATGAGTTTTGTGATTTGCTTATGGTGTATGGGTTTTTGTTTGTGTTTATGTTTGAAAGATGGCGAATTGTGTTTTTGTGTTGGATTTGTAATGGTCAACATTTTTTTCCCACCTTCCATACTTGTTTGAGGAAAGCCTCCTAAATGTTTGATGAAATGCTTGAATGAAGGTTACTTCTGCAACAGATGTTTATGTACATATTTAGATTTGATTGTACCACTTATAGTATACAGATATATCCATCAAAATGACTTTATTTCAACGTGTAATGAGGTTGTGATTACATATAACAATTAAAAGTCAAATGGTCAAAACTAGAAATATGGTGAATTGTGTTTCTGTGTTACATGTGTATCTTGTTTGAGAAAAGCTTGCTAACTGTTTGATTAAGTGTCTATTAGAGAATGAAAGCTACTTCTGCAATGGTTGTTTATGTACATATTTACCATATGATTGCTTTTACCCTAAATCTCTACCACTATAGTATACAGATGTATCCATCAAAATGACTTTATTTCAACTTGTTATGAGGTTGTAATTAGACATAATAATTAAAAGTCAAATGGAGTATATATTAGACATAACAATTAAAACTCAAGTCTAACTACCTATTACTCTTATTCTTAAAAGATCAAATCTTTTAGCATACACACATTTGAATTTATTGAATATATATTTCATGAAAACATATATACAATGGAGTAGCTCAAAACTAACAAGTTAATTACTAAGATAAATTAAAGCTAAATATATTAGAGTTGTGCTCTAAAGGCAATCACCTTTAGCACTTTTGTACATATTTTATTTTGATTAATAAAGCAAAAGGCATTTTTCATTAATTTGATATTCATTTATGTGTGAATTTATATTGATCTTAAATCGAATTAATGAAGTCCATGATACAAAACATAGAATGAAGGAAATCATGATGAGATATTTTAGGCACTTGAATTAACTTTTAATTCAAACATATCATGAAGGATTTCATGATGCCTATTTGCCAGAATATAAGTGGATTATCACACAAACTCTTTGATAGTTAATTACCAAACTTATGAACCTTTCCATAGACAATTACCGTGCAATTCATCATTTCACCATACTATACCCCACTTAGTTCGAAATATGGTCTATGTGTCAACTCCCACTAGACTAACTACGTCACATCTAGTCCAAGTGATGTTAGTTCTTGTCCTAGGTTCTCATAACTCTATGTGTTATCGAAGACTCTCTTCGTGACACATAATTGCTCTGGATAGAGACTCTCGAGTAATGACCCCAACAAGAGACTATGAGTATCATCTCCTTCTATCAGGAGTGGTGAATCCTTTATCGGTTACACAATTACCATCAAATACTAATAGCTGTACCTAATCACCACCCTAAGAGCAACCTCATCTTGAGGTAACAAGGAATGATATCAAAGCACAGGATTAGTATCCAAGATATCCTTGAGTACCTCAAGTCTAAGGATATTTGCACCATTTCTATGATGAGATTAATCATCCATATAATAATCTAATAGCAGGCCATCCGATGTACTTATTACCCTTAGTAAGCATCCACATATTAACTCTAAACATCTCATGCTTATAGTTTATGAGATCCACTGCTTGATCAAATCAAGGAGTATAATATGTGCTAGTCTTTCTGGATTAATAATGTCTTGTCTTATTAATCCTATGACTAGGGATTATTTTGATATTAACATAATTGCACATGATGGGAATCTCATTATCGTGATCTCATTATGATTTCCTTTCTGCTATGTTTTGTATCATGGACTTCATTAATTTGATTTAAGATAAATATCAATTTACATATAAATGAATATCAAATCAATGAAAAAAGCCTTTTGCTTTATTAATCAAAATAAAGTTTGTACAAAAGTATTAAAGGTGATTGCCTTTAGAGCAATACTCTAACAGCACTATCCCCTCTTGCAGCATAAAATGACATTTGTCCCAATTCAGCACCTAGTGTGACTCTTCACATCTTTGAAGAACTCTGTCCAAATTAGTTAAACACATCTCGAAAAAATCTCCAAAAACTAAAAAATCATCTATGAACACCTCCATTATATCTTCTATCATATCGGCGAAGATAGACATTATACATCTTTGAAATGTAGCTGGGGCAATGTATAGTCCAAAAGGCATTCGTCTGTACATGAATGTACCATAAGGGCAGGAGAATGTGGTCTTTTCTTGATCATCAAGGTAGATGAAGATCTGTTTACGTCTCAAACATCCTTCTAGTAAGCAATAAAATGAATGTCCAGCTATCCTTTCTATCATTTGGTATATGAATGGGAGAGAAAATGATCTTTCTTAATCACTGAGTTGAGTTTGCAATAATCTATGCATACTCTCTATCCTTTGACCATTCTTTTTGAAATTACTTCTCCACTATCACTTTCTATTACCATTATTCCACCCTTCTTAGGTACACATTGTATTGGACTGACCCATTCACTATGAGAGATGGGATAAATTAACCCTGCATCTAAGAGTTTAATTATATCCTTCTTGACCACCTCCTTCATATTAGGGTTCAACCTTCGTTGATGCTCCCTCACCATTCTACATCCTTCCGCGATGCATGCAAACATTTGGGCTTAAACCTCAAATATCAGTAACTTGCCATCCAATGACTTTCATTTGCTTTTTAACAATTTCTACCACCTTACTTTCTTGTTTCTTGTTCAATTGATTGGAGATGATTATCAATAATGTTTTACCTTCACCTAGAAAGTTATATCTAAGATGCGCAGGTAAAGGTTTAAGCTCTAATGTGAGTTTCTATAGATGGTGGTATAGGTGCTTCAGTTTGATCCAATTTATCTTGATGCATTTGAACATCTGACTCCTCCATCTCATTGTCTCTTTTAGATTCAAGTTTTTTATATCCATTTTCTACCTCCTCTTCCACTGACTGTACTACTGTAATGCAACTCTTAACTTGTTCTTGCAAATTTTGATACACAATTTTGACCTACATGCATAGGCTGCTCGTAGTTGGATTCATTAAAGCCTTATTCATATTGAATTCGATCTGATCCCTGTCTATTCAAAGTGTTAATTTCCCTTCGTGAATGTCAATTATTGCTTTCCCTGTATTCATAAATGGTCGACCTAGGATCAGTGGACAGTTCTTATCTTCTTTAAAATCGAGAACAACAAAATCTACAGGAATAATGAACTTGTTCGCTTGCATCAAAACGTCTTCCACTATTCCAAATGGTCCTTTAATTGATTGATCAACCAACTAAAATAACATCGATATTGGTTTAACCTCACCCTGTCCTAACTTTTTGAATATTAATAAAGGCATAAGGTTAATACTTACACCTAAATCGCACAAGCACTTTGTGAATTCAAACTCACCAACCACACAGGGTATTGTGAAACTCCCTGGATCCTTCAATTTAGATGGCATCTGACTAGTGACTATGGAACTATAGGTACCAGTTAGAGCCACTGTCTGGTTATCTTCATAAGTATGCTTCTTTAGTAATATGTCCTTAAAAAATTTTGTGTATTTAGGCATATGTTCTAAAGCCTTTACAAATGAGAGAATTATCTATAACGTCTTTAATTCCTCAACAAAATTTTCAAATTGCACGTCTAGCTTCTTCTTTTGTAATCATTGAGAAAAAGGGATCTTGGGTTGATATGGTGGAGGAGCGACATAAGCAGGGTATTAACTCATATTCGCTTCTTTCTCCTTTTGTTGATTTTTCTTTAGAGGATGGATGAGCTATTCCATTGTCTTTGTAGGTGGTTCAATTTCCTTCCTACTTTAAAGTGTAATTGCTTTTAGTTGCTCCCTTGGTTTTTTCCCCAAAGTGATAGGAGGACTTCCCACATTTTACGTAGAGAAAGCATTTAGCAAATGGTTTACTTAGACCTCTATATTGTGGATTGAAGAGGCATGGTTCTTTGTTACTTGTTCAAATTTTCCTCCCATCTTCTTTTATGCATCGTCTAGAGGTCCAAGCTTATCTAAAATCATATCCAATTTAGATTCCATTGAGCCTAGTTTATCTCGTTGGAAGATTAGCTATCCTTGAAATCTGAACTATCCTTTAAAATTGTTCACTACAAAAATTTAGGGTGATTCCTCCACCCAGGGTTATAAGTGTTAGAGTAGGGCTTGTTTTCCACTCCTCGTCCATATCGAGTGACCATATAATTTACTTGCTCTGGATCGCTTTCCTTCATTAAGAAACATTCCACCATATTATGGTCCCTTTAACTACAGAGTTCACACTTAAGTTGCATGAATTTTACCGAAGCTGAGGACAAAGCCTTTATATTGTTAAGCTATCAAGTTAAGTTGTCAATTTTAGCTTGCATCTCTGTCATTTAATCAACAACCACAATTCCTTTTTGTTCTAAGAAAGTAATGGTTTGTCTACTCCTCTTGTTCGTCCATAGGCAGCTATTACTCGTCATTTCCTCTATCAGCTTTTCTACTTTACCTATCATCTTTCTCATAAGTGATCCTCCTGAAGCTGCGTCAATCACGCCCCTCGTATATGGGGTTACTCCTTTATAGAATGTTTGTAACAATAATTCCTTAAGTAAATTATAGTGTGGGCATTTCTGTTACAAATCCTTGTATCATTCCCACGCTTTATAGATCGATTCCCTTTCACATTTTTAGAAATTAGTACTCTCTTTGATGATCTTCGTAGCCTTGGTCAGGGGAAAATACTTATCTAAAAGGGCACAAACTAGCTAATCCAAAGTCGTGACATTGGCTAGGTTGAGGGATTGATACCAAGCCTTTGCTCTATCTCTAAGGGTAAAAGGAAAAAGCCTAATTATGTCTGCATCTTCTGACATCTGATGGTACAGACATATGTTTGCTCTATTAGGATCTTCATTTGTTAATACATAAAATTGCACGTTTTGTTAAAGCATATTTGGGAGGGTTAGTTTGATTTCAAAAGAAGCTGCTTATATGGGTGTCATAGCTACTATTTGGTTAGCCACATTGAACCCTGGTCTCATAAAGTCTATAAGGGTCCATTGTTGACATCATTGATTCCCTCCGTGGTCCTAATCTTGCTGAAATTCCTCTGCCATTGTTGCTTTCGCGATTTCTTCTTCTTCTTCTCGCCAAGCTTTCCTAATAGATCATTCTAGTTGAGTGATGTCTAAATCTAAGGTTTCAACTGCACGACTCAAACTTCTCATGACTCTTATGTTTATACAAGAGCATGATTTCAAAAGTAGAAAGAAAGAACCAAACAAATTTAAAAACCAACTAAATGCCTTAAATTGTAGAACTAAACTAATCGCCTCCTCGAAAACGGTGCCAAAAACTTGATCAGGTTATTTCAATGTGAGTAAGTTTTAAATAATTAACCTCGATAATTCGCAAGCACAAGGGTCATTCATGTAATACCTAAGGTGTCAATCCCACGAGGAGGGATAATCCAATCCTAAAATCTAAGACCAGAATAATTCACAAAATTCAAAATGTAACGGAACTAAAATGAGAATTCAATTTAATCAAGCAAATCAATTTAAGAATTAATCACAAAAATATAAAAATTAGAATTTATAACGCACACTCAAGATCAACCTTAGGAGTTACCAATTGAGAGAAAAGGAATTTTACCTATCTTTAATGCTAGTCTAATCGATTATGAATAGCTGAATTATTGGTTCTAGACGATCCTAAGGTTGATTAATCTCTCTCGAGTTAAAACCATTAACCCTAATTTATAAACCCTAATTAGATTGTGGATGTTGGAATTTCTCAATTAACAACCTATCCAAAATCCTAATTAGATTTGAAGTTGTCTATTAAACTATCGAAAACCTATGTAAGATCTCTCTTCGCACAATTTACCGATTTGATTTAATTCTCATTCTATTAAATCACCTAACACTCATTAGCCTAATTTAATTATTTTTCATTCGATTCACCCTCTCAGTTTATCATGGAATTATGCAATTAAAGAAATTAAATCACAATAAATTCAAATAACACATAAAAAATCATATTTCATTAAATCAAAGATAAAACCCCGAAGATGAGTTTAGAATATCATCAACATTCAAAAAATCCTATCATCAACTATTATTCCAATTCTATATAATAATAAAATTGAAAATAACAGGAAATACAAAATTGAATGGACGACGGAAGGCAGCAATGTCAGGAAACTCTTAAATTGGGAAGTACATCCAGTTAGCTTCTTCTCCTCTTCTCTCTTCCTTCTTCTCTTTCTCTATCTCTTGATAATTCTCTCTTGGGTTTCTCTAAAAGTGGCTAATACAAAAGCTCCTCCTGCCTCTTTGTCTTATTCTTTAAATTCCTTTTGTGTTCTGAGCAGCCCTAGGGTTTTTTAAGAGTCCAAAAGGTTTGAAATATCCCTCGAAACTTGACATTTTTAAGTGTCTGCGAGTCTGACCGTAGGCCATGATCATGGCCTTACGTGCCATAAACGTGGGCCACATCCAAGCCTTCTATCATGATCATAACAAGTAGGACATGATCGTGGGCCATGTCCTAGGTTTCTATCACGATTGTGGTATATGGCCACAATTGTGGGCTAACTACAGTGCTTCTGTCATGATCGTGGCCTGTTGTGTCATGATTGTGGGTTGTTATTTTAGCCTGAATGTCTCCGAAACTTCTCCTTTCTTTGATGTTGACCTTGAAACACTAATAAACACATCAAGGTACCTCAAAGACTTGTACTAACTCATAAAACACTTAAAACATAAATAATTAACAAACTAACACAATTCTAACCTAAACAAAAACTAAACGAATGAATTAACAATTAATTACATATCAAACTAAGCCCTAAAACATGATGCAATTCACACTTATGACTTCCGGATGCCAATTCAGAGGCAACATCGACGTGGATGACCCAGTTAAGTGTATTTCTCCTTGTACTTTTTATTTCTTTCTCTCTTTAGAAATTGCTTATGTTATCCTATGTTTAATGTTTGGGTGTTGTGTAAAAATGATTGAATGCTCTATTTGATTATTTTTATGTAAGAACTCATTGCTAGAATCGAATACAATAGGTAATTATTGTTTTTTCGATTCATTTGTAATGACTAATGGTTCATAATCATTAGGGATAATATAACCTAGGTTAAATAATCCGAGCTTGTGTGAATATTGCTTGATTGGTTTATTTTTCTCACTCATAAGCCGACTATCTGATTAAACTTAATGAGCGTCTCCTAGGTTATCTGATAGCTAGGGTTAATTACTGAGCTCTTTTTAATTAACTAGGACCTAAGAAAAAATTGGGATTAACGGAGATTGTTTTTAATCTACGACCAATAGTTCAAAGAGAGTTCAAAGAACAACAAATCAATGAAATATGTCTAATTAAGGTTTAGGCTAATATTGAACCAATGAATTAGGTCCCTACCGAATTCCCCACTTTTATCATTTTTAACGTTTTCTTTTATTTGTTTCATTAGGCTACTTTTACTTTATCGACCTAGACTCACCACTGCTATAATAATAGGTCAAGTTTATTTTCTGTAGTGTTACAACAGGCTGCCAATTTTAGCGCCATTGTTGAGGAGTGCGGTGCTTTAGTTTTTGTTCTTGATTTTAATTGGTGTTTTGTATATATTTGTTCATAATTAATTTTTTTTAGTTATTTATTCATCTTTTCACTTTTTGTTTTGTGATAATGAAATTAAAAAAATTTGACATGGATGGAAGTAATTTCTTTTATAATTATTATTCTCAATCATACAACTAAGGTTAGACTGATCAACCTAATTTTACTTTTGGATGGGGTAACCCATATAATTACTTCCTTGATAATTTATAGGAAGCACAGCAATTCTCGTATAGATCAAAAGTTTCTTATCACGACTCAGGTACATCTCTAAAAGATTTGCCTAATATTATGATTGCTAACAATATTCAACTTCAATAGAGTGTACAAGAGTTCCAACAGGAAGTAAGGCTTTTTTTGCAAGATATAGGGTCCAGCATCCCATATTTGGAAAACCAAAAAAACTCAAGCACTTTTATGGAGGAATTAGTTAATGTTTGTGTTGCTAATACTCTGCGATTACAGCAGGAAAAGAAGCAATTCTAGCAAGAAACAAGTTCTAGGATTCGGAACTTGGCAAGCCAGATGGGTCAGTTAACAGAAACTCTAGACCACCTAGCATCACAAGGCGAAGAAACACAACTATCTCAACCTGAGGTGTACCTAAAGGAAGATAGCTTAGAGGCCTTATAGAGTGAGAGGAGCTTGAGAATATTGAGTGGATTACTTAAGGAATTGTTTGTGTCGAAGAAGTTGAGGAGGAACTCGAAACTGAAAAGGATACATCTTTTAGCTCAAAGGTAAATAATGAGTTCTAATTTATTGTTATGACTGACTCTTTGCCTTTGCTAAGCATGTTAGAGAAATTAAACGAGGAGGAACAAGGTGAAGAGACATTCGAGATATTCCAAGAGTGCAAGGACTCAATAAAGATTAAGAATCTGAAGAAAGCACATATGTTGAATATGAAGGATTATCAACCAAAGCCCTATCCTAAACTACCTTATGTGGAAATGGCTCAAATTATACTACCTGAAGATCATAATTTTTTCACATGGTGAGAGTATGAAGTCAAGTTAGCAACCTTAAACAAAGGCACTTCTTGTGAGACAACCTAAGGGACGGAAATTTCTCTTCTTTAAAATTTTGCATTTGCTTCTTATATGCATATGTCTTTTTTAATTTGTTTGCTTTTGCCTGTTTTTAAGTTTTGAATCAGAAAGAGAGATAGAATAAAACAAACAAACGAACATTTGCTCTTTTCTATTAATTCTAAGACTATATAGTAATAATTAGAGAATGAATTAACTAAAGAATTTCGTAGCAACTTAGCATGTACTTTTACTCTTGTAATTGGTCGATATGCATTATCTTTAGAAGAATAGTGACTAATGGTGGACAAAGCTAGTGAGATTTTGAGTCTTATTAGATTGACACATCCATATTAGTCTCATTGTCTTTGTTTATGTGTGACCTTCATGACATGTACATCTTGATTTTGCATTAGTTTTTTATTCAAGACCACATTCTTATCACATGCATTACATGGAATGATTAGGCATTCTTTGTTTTTCTAAACTACATTAGCCAAATAGCCTACCCATTATATGATTTTTCTTTTAATAAGCCCTTTTAAGCTTTATACCTTTGCTTTTGTATAAACCAAATTATATGATTTTAAACTTAACGAAATGTCTTACCCAAGTGATAAAGCTAGTGGAGCATTTGTGATCGTTAAGTTTGTGGATGTACAAAATTCTAAGTGTGGAGGTGTACATATGTGTGGGTTGGTTATAATATTAGGATGCTATTTTATGTCTTATCATTGAAATTTTCATGTTTGTGTAGTTTCTTTTAATTTGAATAAGAGAGAAAGAAAGAAAAAGAAAGAAAGAAAGAAAAAAATAAATGTATAAATAAATGTATCTAGAAGGAATTACAGATGTGTTGAAAAGTTGTTTATGATTATTGTATCCTCCTAAAGTTGTAATGAATGAGTTATTTGACTATATTGCATATAAGGTGGAGGTTGTTTAGGATGAAGCACTTTTTGTGAAGGTTTATAGTGTAAAACCTGAATTGAGTTATGAAATATAAGTGTTGCATTCGTCAAAGCTGACAGTACCCAGTTTCGAATAAATGTTAACTTGTGCACTTGATATTTCATTAATTGTTACTTTTGTTTCACTAGTGTTGATAGCTTTTGTGCTACTTTACCCAAGTACATCTCACCTAACCTTTGCCCATATTACAACCTTGAAAAGCCCTTTGATTCATGATTTTGAATATGAATTTTAGTGGTGGAGAAATGAAATGATATGCAAACTTGTGGAATGGCAATATCATGAATGATGTTGAGTGTACCTATGAATATATCTTGTTTAAACACATTTTTCATGTCTACCATTTGATTACTCATTTTTTAAAGGTATTGAATGTTGATTGATCATGAGTAAAAGCTTGGAATGTTAAGTTCTTGCTATATTTTTGAAAGTCAATCACCTTTACTTATGATTATGTATTCTTGGAAAATATGGAAATTGAGTAAATATTTTGGGTCTATAAGCTTAATTTTGATATTTTGCTTGAGAACTTCCAAAAGCTATGTATGGGGGAATTTGATATGTAGTTAAATGTTAATTCATTTGATCTACTACACTTAGTGATTAATGCCTTATAAATGCTTAGGATACTCACTTTGACTCATATTTGAAGTGAAGGAGTTAAAATAAATTGAAAGCATATGCACTAAGTCATCTTCTCAATGTTGACACTCACTTGTCCTTACGGAACAAGAAGGAGAAGAATTAGAGCAAAATAGAGAAGACTTAGAGAAGGTTGGAGGAAGAATCTAGTGCCACGATCATGGCCTAATTGGCCATGATCATGACAGAAGAATGATGGAGTGCCACGATCGTAGCATAATTGGCTAGGATCATGATAGAAGCTTATCACACAGGCCTTAATCGTGGCCTGACGATAGCTCAGGGACTACTTCCAAACTCAACTTATTGAGGGTAATTTCAAAATTTTTGGGCCGAGTAAAACATATTTTTTACCCTAATTGGAATGAATCGTAAATGGAAAATAATGAAACCCTGAAGGGGGGGCCTCCATTCTTACTACATTTGGGAGAAAATCCAAGGAGAGAAGAGAAATAAGGGGCCGTCAACTGGAACATTCCTTAGGGGCTGAAGCATTATTTTTGGGAGCAAGCTCTCAACCTTGAGAGACCTATAGGGGGTAGCTTCCTGATGCCAGTTCGGAGGTGACATCGACGTCGATGACCTAATTAAGTGTATTTATCCTTATATTTTTTGTTTCTTTCTCTGTTTAGAAATTTCTTATATTATCCTATGTTTAATGTTTAGGAGTTATGTAAGAATTATTTAATGCTCTATTTGATTATTTTTATGTAAGAACCCATTGCTAAAATCGAATACAAGATGTAATCGTTTTTTTTTCGATTCATTTGTAGTGACTAATGGTTCCTAATCATTAGGGATAATATAAACTAGGTTAAATAATCTGATCTTGTGTAATTATTGCTTAGATTGGTTTGTTTTTCTCACTCGTAAGCAGACTATCTGATTAAACATAGCAAGCATCTCCTAGGTTATTCGATAGCTAGGGTTAATTAATGAGCTCTTCTCAATTAAGTAGGGCCTAAGGAAAAACTGAGATTAACAGAGCTTGTTGTTAATCTACGGCCAATAGTTTAAGGAGAGGTAAAAGAACAATAAATCAATGAAATATATATAATTAGAGTTTAGACCGATAGTGAACCAAAGAACCAAGTCCCTACCAAATTCTCCACTTTTACCATTTTTAAAATTTTCTTTTATTTGTTTTCACTAAGTTAGTTTTACTTTATTTTCTTAATAAAACAAACTCTAAACCTAAACACCAATTAATTTCATTTCAAAAGCTAGTTGAACACTCTTTGTGGGATCAACGTAGACCCGCCACTGCTACAGTAGAGGTATAGTTTATTTTGTATAGTGTTATGACATGCTACCAATTTATTTTATGCTTATAAGAATTTATCAATTTTAAAACCACAAGTGTATGGCGTAGCTATAACTAGCACATGTAAGTACGGGTTAATCC
>JAOQML010014067.1:0-12094 GCA_027568935.1 Erythroxylum urbanii | reverse complement strand
TTACATCAAGTCTTAACAAAGATACAAAATACATTGGATGCTCAATGTTCAATGTGCTAATAAAGCTATCCAAAAGTTTAGCCACTAACTTACTACAAAAGCTAACTATCTTCGAATTGGTCTAAATGCCTTGTAATGATCACCGATCTTCTCGATCTGCACCTAAGGAGTGGGAAAATATTAAGTTAAGCTACACAGCTCAGTAGCCAATATATTTATAGCCATTGGTGATGAACCACACAATCAACATACATGCATCTAAACATATAAGCATATTCATCTTATCTTAACCCAACAATGTAAGTTCAACATTTATAATTCATAACTTAATACATCATCACAAAACATATTGGATGTGATTTAACATCAAAGCATAATACATAAGTTCATCAAAACTTAACACATCAAAGATGCAAATGCAAAAACAAATGGCCCAAGGGTTCCGTGGAACAAAACAGAGAAACCGAAGTTTACTCCGTGAACAAAACCAGTCCACTTTTCGAATCTCATGTGCCACAAGCGGGCAATCAGGAGAAGGCTTATGTCGACATGCACATGACTACGAAACGGTTCCTCTCTCGCCCAAACACAATCAATTTTCATGCTCAATTCAATCAATCATAAATTCATATTCTCAAGTTTTTCTTCTTTCCATTTAATTCAAAATGCCATGATACAAATCCAAGGCATAGCATGATCACACTCACAATTCAATCGTATAAAAATGTCATACCTCGTTTAATGCATAACATAGAACACATTATAATGCATTTTCCACATCAAAGCATTTTACAATTTGGCAATTTAAGCATATACACACACAAAGGCATATTGCCCATTACACAATAATTATAAATAAATTACCAACCTTGAATTTCCTTGCTTGCAAACTTGGTCAAGGATGTTCCTAATCTAGCTCCTCTTACCTTCTTTGATTCCCTTTTATCAAAGATAAAATTCCCACTTAATAGGGATTCAAATTGGAGAACCCAACAACACATTATCTAAAATTCATTCTAGAATGCTTAAACCCATGCATTTTCTAAGCTTTTTGAACCAAAACCCTTTCAAAATCCAAAAGATTAAAAATCAAACTTACCTTAAATCTTCACCAAACAATGATTTTCTTGGCTCTAAAGGAAGCTTTAACCTTCCTCTTCCCTTTTCCCTTCTTGAATCACTTCAAAATCATTTTTTAAGACTAAGAAAAATCAAACCCTAACTTAGCTTTCTTTCTTTCCTTTCTTTTCTCTCCAACGACACTCTCTCCCTCTTCTATCTTCAAATTTTCGTTTCTCTTGCTTCACTCTCTTCAATTCACGTTTTTTTGTCTTCCACTTCACAAGACAACATTTTCCTCTTCCCTTTTTACCCTTAATGAATGCTAAAAGTCATATTTTCACTTCCTTTAATGCTTCTTGCCTTTTAACCTTAAGTAGCAGGTCAAATTTGCCCTTATTCCTTCTTAAAACATTAATTTCACTAACTAGTGAAATAAAATCCTACTAACATTGAAATAAATAACTAAATTCTAATAAATAATTCTATTATGACCTCATAATTCATCCTAAGGCAAAAATTCAAATTCCATGCTGATTCTATAACTATCATGCTTAATTCAACAAAAATATTTCGGGGGCCAACAATACAGTTTTAATTTTTCCTAGTCATAATAGTATTAAAGAAAATTTTAGAGCACTTATCTCCATCTTTTATCTAGTTAACCCTCGCTCACTGTGGGAGTAGAGAGGAGTGATTATAAACAATAGCCATGTAATTCAACAAGGCTTGTTTTTCTCTGTCTCTACTAAGAGGGTCTTAGGGAGAAGAATCATAAATCTTTTGGATGTTGATCAGTTCATTCCTAGTTATTTGGAGCACGATAAAAGTATTAGGACTCTTTGAAGAATTGAGAGCCTTGAGCTCATATTTAATACCTTTGAGTTTGTGGACACATTGATACTGCCTGGTACCTCTCATCAATACTCTAGCTCCCATATGGCACATCTCTAGAAAATTAGGATCACTGGCCAAGAAGTTGTTAAAGCGAAAGGGAACAATTGTTTATTTTGCTAGAATAAGTTGGCAATTTTAATAGGAGTATGATCTGAAAAGAGAGGCTCTTGAAAATTGGAGAAGTTGTCTGGAAAATGCGCTAACTAATTAGCATTGACAAGGGCTCTATCTAGTTTCTTCTTGATGAACCATATAGTGCTTTTCTTGTTGGTCTAAGTAATGGTATACCCTGTCTATTTCAAATTAGTCGCTCTAAGGAGATCCACATAATCCTTGAAATCTGGTGAGAAATTCTTGAGACTGCAATGACCTTGAGCTTTTGAACAATATAACGTGGAGTTAAAATCTCCACATATCAACTAAGGGAAGTTAATAATGGAGCATAAAGTTACCAGATCATTTCATAAGGTGTGTCGCTGCAATCCAAAATTGCTAGCATATATAAAAGACATGATGGTGTCCACTTTTTACTGCAGGAAATGGACTCGAAAGTGGATCATATGATCTATTATGTGAAGGGTGTCTCCCCTAATAGCATCCACATTGTAACAGACAATAATTATGCCAAAAGCATGCTGAAAGTGTTTGGAAACAAATTCCATTGAGGACTAAGCATCCTCAATTTGTACATCTTTTCAGCCCTTATTTTGGTTTCCAAAAGTCCAATTATTTGAGGCTTTTTCCTCATGAAAAAATCCTTTAAAGCTACTTGCTTTGTTGGGCAATTTAAGCCTCTTACATTTCATACAATAATAGACATTAATGAGTAAATCTGGAATTTTTCTTCTTGCTTCATTGGTAGTGTCTTCTCTCTATCTTCTGAAACTGGTTCAGTGTTGTTGCAACCTTGTTACTAATGTCCATGGTTTCAATAGTAGCTGAGGGGGAGTGGTTCTCCATGCCTGTTTCTAGTACAACAAGAGAGCTATTTTTCTCAACCTGAAAAGGGGGAGGGAAATCACTTTCAGTCAGGTTGTGAAATAGGGGGCTGGTATTTTCCTCGACAAAAGTTTACTGAGGGCTACTGTTTTCATTCAGATTACTAGGGGGCTTTTGTCTAGCAAAGTTGAGATGGAAGAATCATAAGGAGGGTCAGTCTCTTTCACGATAGGATTCTATGTTGAGTCCACTTTTTTAGTGTTATTCCCATCTGCACCAGAAAGGTTGTCTTCAACTGAAGGATTTTACTCTTTATTTCTTGTCAGCTCCATACTCATTAGTTCTTGATAAGTGTCCATTTTAAACACCTTCTCTGTTGCTTTTAGGTTTTCCCATGAGCGAGAAGAGGAGGCTTCCAATGATAGGAAATTTTAACTCTATCCTCCCTCAATCTATTGCCCCTCGTCTAGCCTCATAATAGGTATGACATTCAGTAGCTCTTTAGACAATTTCACATTTACATAGATCCTTGCATATCCAATTCTCTTCTTCATGGCTGTATTTTCATCAAAACACATAGGCTTTCCTATGAAACTAGCAAGTGAACTTAGGCACTGAGTTGTCCAATACTCAAGACGCACATTGTGGAAGCTGATTTATAAAGGAACGCTTTGCACTTTAATAGTTTCCAAGTTAAGACTCAGTTGCCATTCTTATAAGAAAATGGGTTGGTTGTCATAGTGTTATGGCCCTTCTTTAAGAACTTTGTGGGCTTCAGATTTAGTTGAAAATTTAAACAAAATAAGATTATCTTCATAAAGAAGCATGTCAAACAATCTCTTACCTTTCCATTATCGCTGAGCCCAGTGGTGGATAAGGAGAAAGCGGGGTCTTTGCTCAAAGAAGAAGCCAACAAAAGTGGCCTCCCAACTCCTAGCTCCTTCCTCTAGAACTTCAATCTCTGGACGGACTATGAACTTCCCTTCAATCTCCTTGGGTGGTCTGTATGAAAGGCTGGTATCAATATGGTCACCCACGACCTATTTCTGGCTTTTTCTTAGAAGTGCAGGGGGTTGAGCTTTGTCGACAGGAGGGGGAACCAGAGGAGCGTCAGGGGAAGGGGAAGGGGAAGGGGAGGGAGAATAGATGGGCAAAGGTTGAAATTCAGAGCTGAAAAGGGGGTTGGGTGTCGACATCAGAAGAGAGGAAAGCTAGAAAAAAACCAGAAGAAGCAAAGAGTGGCTTTTCCCTGGGAGGTGCAGGTTTAAAAGTTAGGTACAAAAATAGAAAGAAATTTGGGTGGGATGGCTGGGGGGTAGGAGAAATGTCAAAATGCCCTTTTCTAGATTTCAGGGTTCTCTCTCACACACATATCAGAAGCCACTCTTGAATGTGAAGTACTTTTCCTAATTGATTACTTTTAGGATACTTTGTTGGGTTAGTTACTAAAAAAATCTTAAACTTTACTGAATTTGATAATTTTAATTCCAATTTTTAAAAATGGTTACAAAATAAAACTTTAAAATTTTCAAATACGCTTTGTTAATAAAGCTAATTTGTCAATTATTATAATTTTTACATAAATGTCAAGTATAATTAATTATCAACTTCAGTAATTAATTAATTTAATATTAAAAATTGAATTTAAAAGAAAAAACTAATCATAATCTTTTTTTCCTCCAATTTTTCCTTATCCTTCTCTCCATATCTGCCTACAACATTTCTTTCTTAGGCACGTCTATTATTATATAATGTTGTTGTCGCTTCTCGCACGTTACGGTTATGTAACCGTGTCATCTATATAACAAATTAAAAATAAATATGAGGATGAGACATATTCTCATATTTTCATAATATGTAATTAATATGAAACTTACTCGATTTCTAAACCATGATACAAACTTTTGCCTATATCTTTCTTCAACATTAATGATCCCTTTGTTACGAATTATGCCTTTGTGCTTTCTATTAAAAAAAAGACAATAAGATCTCAGAGTTAATGAAGAAAATTATAATATAATTGTTTGAATGAAAAGGAATATACGTACTCTATGTATGTATCGACGCTCTCGCAATTGTTCAAAATATACCAATAAGCAATTTCGAATTTATCTTTAATTAACTTGATATATTTACCTTTACCAAGTAGGCTAACTTTTTGGGAGAAAATAGACAACCCACCATCATCATTAAATTCAAAGTTAGGTTCTGGTTTATTAAACCTTGTCTCCACATTAGTTAAGTACATTGAACAAAAATTCAAGCATTCATTTGCTATATAAGCCTCTGTAATAGACCCCTTTGGTCGAGCTCTATTACATATATAATACTTAAGAGAGCATAAAAACTTGAACATAAAAAGTTATACACTTTGGAATTGTTACAAACAAATAACATAGAAAAAACTTGTTGAATTTAATATGAATTACCTTTAGATCGGAAAGATCCATCGAAATTGAATAGGTTCACAAAGTTTTGCTTCATATGGTAAGTGAATTGCCAAAGGAACCATAACATTAAAAAACTATGGGGGGACTAATAGTTCAAGCTTACATAGAATAAATGCTATGTCTTTCTCCAATTTATCAAGCTCTTCAACTTTACGTGTCTTGCAACATAATTACTTAAAAACTCTCCCACTTGTCCCAAAGTATTGGACATATCCTTCGACAAACACCCACGTATTCCAACAGGAAGTAGTCGTTGCAAAAGTACATGACAATTATGACTTTTCAACCGTGACACTTTTCCCTCTTTGACATTCACACAACGGCCTATATTAGATGCATACCCATTAGGAAATTTGACAGAATGGAGGAACTGATAGAATGATTGTTTCTCACTTTTTGACATGTTGAAACAAGCAGGAGGAATAAAGTATGATCCATCATCTCTTCTTTTTAAATGCAAATCTTTTCTAATATTCATGTCTTCCAAGTCTAGTCTAGCCTAGCCTTAATAGTGTCTTTGGATTTCCCATCAATTCTCATGACAGTCCCTAAAATGGACTCACAAATATTTTTCTCAATATGTATGACATCAAGATTATGCCTCAATAGTAGTTCCTTCCAATATGACAAGTTGAAAAATATGTTTTTTTGTCCAATTCAGTTTAATATCTTACGCTTTCTATTACTTGGGTGTTTACCAGGTGTAATGTCACCCAAATGTGACAGCTGGTAAACAATATCATCATCGAACAACTAAATCGGAGCTTCACCCAACTCTACTGTGCCATTAAATTGTTTACTTCTTTACCATCTATGCCCATGTTCCAAATAACGATGATGACCCGTATAACATATTTTACTTCGTATCCTTCTTGAATATGTTTGATGATTACGCACAGGACAAGCCATATACCCTTTAGTGCTCCACCCAGACAAATTCCCATAAGTTGGGAAATCATTTATAGTCCACAAAACAGCAGCATGCATTATAGATGTGTTGCCTTCAACAACATCAAAAGTTTGTGATCCAAATTCCCACAAATTGTTTAAGTCATCAATTAATAGTTGCATGTACACATGATGTCTTTACCAGGAGCAGTAGGTCCTGGAATAAGCAAAGACAACAACATAAAAAGATCCTTCATACACTTCTATGGAGGTAAATTATAGGGGACTAGAATCATCGACCACATGCTATATGAATTACTCATATTACCAAAAAGATTAAATCCATCTGAGGCCAATCCTAGTCGAACATTACAACAATCTTGTCCAAACCATAGAAACTTTCTATTAAGATCTTTCCATGCTATTGAGTTTGTTGGATGACGCATAATGTTATCATCGATGCATTTCTCTTTATGTCACGTCATATCTATAGCTTTTTTTACATAAAAAGCCTTTGTAATCGTGGTTTAATAGGAAAATATTGAAGGATTTTATTCAGTATCTTTTTCCCTCTCCCATCATCCACCCGCCACCTTGATTTACCACAAAATAGGACACTCATGAAGATCTTTTGTTTCCTTCCAAAAAATAAAATAGTCATACTTATAAGCATGAATTGTAATATATCCCAATCCAAGGTTCCTTAACAATTTCTTCGCATCATAGTAAAATTTCGGCATCTTGTGTCCGATAGGTAATGCATCGTTTAGTAAGTCAATTAACCTGTCAAAGGACTTATTATTCCATTTATTATAAACCTTCAAATGTAACAACTTCACAACAAATGATAGTTGAGAAAATTAGAGCACCCCGGATATAATTGTTCTTGAGCAACTTCTAATAACTTCCTAAAATTGTCTTCTGTAATACTACCAATTATGTTAGGCATTCCTGTTTCATTCATAGTCTCCATATAATTTCGACAATCATCTAACATCTCATCAATCTCATCATCACTATGATCATTCACATCACTATTATAACTGTCATCATAAGATATACACTTCTACTACAACTTGCTTCCTTACGTTCACCATGATAAAGCCAAGGAGTATAGAACTTGTCTATGCCCTCGATCAGCAAGTGATTATTCACCGCATCTTGACTTTGGAAGTCCACATTTAAGCAATCGATCCATGGACAACGAATACTATATTCATCACGCCTTTAATCTTTTACAAATTGCATGAAACTATTAACTCCTACGTATTCAGTTGACCATTTTCGATGACACATCCAACTCTTATCCATTTAGCTATATAATAAAAGAAGATAACTAAATTATTACATGCATTTTTCGTTTATTATTACGTTAAAAAAACCTATGTAGCTAAGGTATGTGACGTTGTCTACTATCAACTCAACAACCAATATATAAAAATAATTAATTAATTATATAGTGGGCAGGAAAATGTACCTAAAGATGGCACACAAATTATGCAGTTTTTAGCTCCTAGCAAAAAGAGGAATACAGAATCTACAAAATAAGCAAAGAATTTGGTGAATAACAAAATCTATTATAAATAAATTGAAAACAAAGAATTAAAGGTTAAACGGCCTAAAATCATATTTAATATGCATAGACAGTATAATGACATAATTTATAAATATCTAATTGCAATATACCATTCTTATGCATACAAAATTATGCATATGACTAAGGCTAGGTAGCAATCCCCTTTATCATTATATACCATATTATTTAGTGAATTTTTTGTTAATCTTTTTCTATTCTTTTTGTCATTATTTTTATGTCAGTATTCATGGTGAGTTACATTTCTTTTATTAGAAGGATATATAAGTAATTTTTCTTTAAAACATAAAAACATATATACACTATAACTTTTAACACTTTCAAGTCATTTAAAAACTTGTATGCTTCATTCACATTCATAGCATGCATTCTCATGAATCAATTAAAATTTGTCATAATCGTCCTAAATTAAATGTTTAGTTGCCATGTTCCTAATTATTCAATCCTAAAAATAACTTTGAAGAATATTCTTAATATGTCGTGAAAGAAGTAAATCATTAGATCTATTCCTAGTCTCAAAGTCAAACAACTAATTCGTGTACATACGTTGAACATATTAACCAAATTTTGCAGCACTAACACTCTCCTTAGAATTTTGTAGATCTTAACATCCATTTGATCATTTATTGAATGCTTGGCAGTTAATTAATATTAAGGTGGAAGCAATAATCTCCATCAATTCATAGTATTGACCCCTAAAACACTCAACAACTCTTTGTTTGGTCAAAAGAAGATCATTTTATTTAGAACACTCATCGACCTCTGTGTTTGAAAAATAAGTTTAAAAGTTCTACATCATTCATAACTACACGATATAAGTTATGAACTATGACGAATATGACTTCCTTTTCTATGTTTATCATCATCATCATCGTACATGTTGAGAACAGATTAAAAACAGAAAACAGAACAGATTATATTTGAAGAGAAATTCACTTTCGAACAGGAACATCAAAACAGAACAAACCACAGGACTTTCATCGAATACCTTGTAACCATAACATAACACACACCAAACTTTAACCATTCATTGTGGTTGTTCCCTTTCTTCACCGTCATTAACACATTTAAAAACAAACCCAACAATTAACTTGTTCAATCTATGCAAACAACTTAACAAATTGAAGAAACCCACAACAATTAATATTTGGTATCATTAATATATTCACAACAAATCAAAGAAAGACTTACCAGGTTGAGTTCAACTCCAGGAGACGATAGATGGGGGCAAGATAAGAAATCCTTCTTGCACAATGACGGGAGGAACATAGCAGAAAATTGACAGTGAGAGAGAAGGAAGAAAGGACGCAAAGGAGGGCTAGGGGGAGGGGTTCGGGTTTAATTTTTGGTTAGGTGGGGTGTCATTTGTCTAACGACAAACGATGATGTTCCACCTAAAATTTTTTTACCATTGTAACATTTAGCGACGAAACTAAGATTCATCATCAAATGTCAAACATTTAGCTATAATATTTGATAATCGTCGCCAATACATTTGGAAAAATGTGAGAAATGACATAGTTATATTATTTTGATCTCGCGTATTTTGCAACGAATCCATATTTCATCCCAAACTGCCATGCTTTGGCTACGAAACAACTATAGTGTCGCAAAATGTATAACATTTTGCTACGAAACTGGTAAATCGTCGCAAAAACTATTTCTTTTACTTTTTCCGTCGGCCGCAATTTTCGTTGCCTAAAAGTAAAATTTCGCTACCTATTTTATACAACATTGCCAAAACCTAAGTATTTTCCTAACTTCCTTAATTTTCTTAGTTGATTAACATATATGAGTTTTTCTTATTACCAATAACAAAATAAAAAATTAATCTTCTCACTTATATATGCAATTGTTCTTTATTTGCTTAATTTTTGGGAATGACTAATCTTTAAATATAATTTGTTAGAAATAGTTTTATAATTATTACAATGTCTTCTTGTATTATTATTATTAATTTTTTGATTAATTGCAATAATTAAAATGTTTATTTCTTTAAATAAGTTTTTTGAAATTATATTAATGAAAATGTATAATTGTCTGAAAATTGTAAGTCAATTTTATTTTATTTAAAAGGTCAACATATTAATTTCCGAATAGTTTTCAAATGAATAATTTAATTTTTAATTCAAATTATGTTTTATTTGGAATAGGAAAATAAATTTATTAAAAATTATTTATGAACCGGTGGGTTTTAGCGATGAACATGTATTTGTTGCTAAATCTGATGATTGTCGACTAAATACAAAAAATCACAGCAAATTAATTATTACTACTACCAAACAACTATAGAAAATAATAAACGACATTGTTTACCTAAACTAGAAAAATGATGTCGTTTTGTATTAGGTTTTTAACAGTCAAAACATAAAAGCCTACTCCATTCTCGTTCAAACCTTCAACAACCGAAAATCCTCTCGTACATAACTTGTTTGGGTTTTGTGTTCTACTCATCACCGTCAAAGAACGATTATTCACTAAATCGGTATTTTTCTTTTGTTCTATTATGATTTATTATGATTATTCTTTTGTTCTTTTATTCTATTGTGATTATTCACTAAAACCCTTTAGGTGTTTATTGCGAGTTCTTAATTATGCATTTGATGTATGAGTTGTATTTATAGTTATGTTTTGAAGATGATTTACTGTCTATCTTTGTTATTTCTTTATATCTATCTTCCCACCGACGTTTAACGCTTAATCTCATGAAAGCTTTGTTTTTGCATTAATGAAATTGTTTCAAGAGTATTTTACATTTTTTCATTTCCATTAATAGTACTATAGAGACATATAGATAATACTATATTTATGTACATGAAGAACATAGTCATGTCTATTCTACTTTAAATTCTAAATTTGGCATTAGATACAAATTACACAATAAATTTTTGAAATATTAGTAAGGGTAACTTTCATATCATTAGGCACATTGAAGATGTATAAGTGCTAAACTGGACTAGTTTTAGTTGTCATCGAAATTGGAGTTAAACATATCATCGTTTTACTCTAAATCAACTTTTGCAGAATTTTCCTCTTAACATTATTAATCAAGGAATGTCGATATGGAGACTAGTTCTGGATGGCCCTAATTCATTCCGTTGGGAGGAATGTGGCAAAATTGTCCTTACTGAGAAAACCAACAATGTAGGAAAAATCTCCACTTCATTCACTAATCATCGTTTACCGTCCATAGCCGATCTTCCGCTTCAAGGTGTTTAGTATCATCTAAACAACGTTACTTTCCTTATTATGTACATCTCATTTCCTTTTATGCATTTATTATATATATTCACATTTGATGGTTTATACTATATGTTGTCTTAAGCTTCCTTGAGTCTCGAAGATGACATGTATGTCCATGGTGGCATGGTGGCATGGTGGCAGGAGCGATGTCACAACAATCCGGAAAGGATTAGGGAAATCGATTGTTTTAGAAAATTTGTCAATTCCAAATACTTCGTCTGCTCATACACGTATGCATATCACTCCAATTTTAGTTAATATAACGATTTACTAATATGAAAATATCTAAATTCTATATTGATTATGTTTTAGGTATTAAATCTAGTGAATTATTCCTGCATCTTTTACAAGTTTACCTATAACGAAAAAGCTATTGCAAGAGGTTGTGAAAAACCCTACACTTAAGGGAACAACTATTACTATTCCAATTGGTGCATTCAAATTTGCAAGGACCCTTATGGGGAATCCATATATCGGGGACTCATTTACCTTTACCGACTCTCATGTTACTTGGAATCCAAATAAATAATTACATCATTGTCAGTTGGCGAGTCAATCAACTGAACTCAGCTTTAAAGTTTATTTATTGTTGTATTTGTAATAATTTGTCAAACATCATATCTACTACTTAGGGTTCAAGTTGAGTACTATTGAATATAGAATGTTATTGTCCTGATTCTATGACTGAATGAATTGGGTAACTTTTAATTCAAAGTTCGTACTACTCCATATATCATATTATTATAGTGATAAAATTATTTAAAATTTTTATAACTAATTTTTGCAATGTTAGTAAATACTAAAGATTAATTAATACTACTGTTTAACACTTAAAAATATGTTGTGAGTTTTTTTTAATAATATGTTGTAAACATTCAAAACAAATCTCCAATAAAACATATCTTCGCTATGATAGATTATAAAAATGTTAGTTTAATAATTTATGAAAATGTCAATCATTTGGTGACAATTTCAAGAAATCGTCACCAAATGTATACATTTAGTGACGATTTTTATAATTCGT
>JAOQML010013991.1:0-12103 GCA_027568935.1 Erythroxylum urbanii | reverse complement strand
GATGTGATGAGACAAATAAGTTGAGATTTGAGAGTTTAATGAAGTCACTCTGGTAACAAAATGGTTAAGCTCAGGACATTCCAAGCTTGTGAAATGCAAAATTTCAAGCCTTCTTTAGGGTAAAATTTGTGTTATGAATTAATGGAAGAATCTAGATTGATCTAGGCTGAATTAGACCAAGTTGTCTTCTAGAAAATTGTAGGTCTTTCCTTTAGCTTTCTAACGATATATAGTGGGAAATGTTTGGACCTCTGGATCGAGAGTTATGGTCCTTAGAAAGGGAAGTGCTTAGGAGTATAAAAAAATGTGTCGTCTATGATGATGTCATATCTTCTGTGATGACATCATTCGTCTTAAGAGATGCATCATCTGTGATAATATCATATCTTCTGTGATGACATCATTCGTCTTAAGATGTGCATCGTCTGTAAAGATGTATCATTTGTGATGACGTCATTCGTCTTAAGAGTTGCATCGTCTTAAGTTGACTTTGCTTCGTCCTAAGTTGACTCGGGTTCCGTCTGTCTTTTGCTTCGTCTATTTTTGTTTCGCCTGCTTTTTCACTTCATCTGGTCATTACATCATATCTTCTTAAGTTAACTTTGCTTCGTCTTAAGTTGACCATTTGAATCATCTGCTTTCTACTTCTTTTGCTTTTTGTTTCATCTATTTTTTTGACGAACTTCGTCTACTTTTTGCTTCGTCTATTTTCTGACGAACTTTGTCTACTTTTTGTTTCGCCTATTTTCTGCTTCTTCTGCTTTTTGTTTCGTCTGCTTTTTGCTTTTTCTGTCTTTCACTTCATCTGCTTCTCACTTCGTCTGCTTTGCTTCGTCTGCATTGCTTCATTTGCATTGCTTTGTCTGCTCTTTTGTTTCGTCTACTTTTGATTGGTTTCGTCTAATTCTATCATCTGTTCCATCTTTAGCCCTTTAGACGATTGAATTTGTCTTCAAGGTCTTCATGAAAGTTGTAGATATTGAAGCCCTCTTTCAAATAATCTAAAGAACGCTTTGATTTGACATCTGTCGAAAGAGTTATGCCTTTTGTCCCGAGATAGGTTCAATATGATTGAGATCAAAACCTATTTGATTCTTTCAGCCATAACTTCGTTATCCGACCTCCAAATGAGATGAACCTCATGTCTAGATAATCTAGAGGCATAGAGCTATCAAATGATCTCAAGGAATAGAATTTTTAACCGAGCCTCTAAGATGCTTAATATCGGGATGAAAGTTGAGCATAGAATATTTGCTTCAGTATAAGAAAGATTTAGAAGATAGGGCCCGATACTACGATATTAAGAAATGAGGGTGAATTGAGGATGACTAATGAGGGTTAAATGGGAATAACCTTTCATGGTAACAAGCGCAAGCACACGTCCTCTGATAAGGAATGTTGGGCTTCGAAAATGGGACCTGATAGTTCTGGTATCAGATCAAGAGTTAGACTCCGGAAGCGGGGTCTAACACGTTCTTTATTAAGTGAAAAGGATGATGTTTGACATTGCAATATAGTCAATGATAAGTGAATGATGCATGTTTGTCTACCTTTAGCACTTATTTGCATTTTAACCTTAACTTTTGAACATCCTGAAAATTATAAGTTAAAAGGATTCCACCTTATGACCTTATATGCTCAAGATGACCCTCTTTAATGAGCTTCCCATACTCCTCTGTAAATCTCTGAAATAAGACATTTATTTCAACTTTAGGAATTCATCTTAAACATAACAAGATAAAGGATCTTTTAAACAATTTCCCATTAATGATTGAATGTCTCGAGGCTTTAGCTATGGTTGTTTTGCTTATTTTTTGATCTAATATTTTTTACTTTTATAAGTTTTTCAAATGGATATGTATGTTCTCCTTCATCTTCTTTTATAGCAGCAGGTTGACTTATGTTATTATTAGATTTATCTATTCCTTCTAAAAAAACCATTGATGGATTACACCATTTTTGACTCTTATTCGATACATGATCAGCCTTATGGTTTTGTCGCCCAGGTATCTCTTTGATGTTTATCTGTATGTTCTCTTTATCTATATGAAGTTTTATTATAATTTGTTAGCTTGTCATCCTTTACCTTATAGGTGTCACTAAGTTTATTTACTAAAATTCATAATTTCAACATGATGTTTATGAGCATTATTTGAAGTTCATTAGCCAACTTTAGCTCAAATAATAATGCTTTTTATTATTCCTCATTATTTGTTGATTTGAAGTTACACTATAATGTATTTTTATTTCCGTCCATCTTTCTAAATACATCCTTTCTCGACTACACATTTTTCCAATTGCACCATCCACATACATTGTCCATATTAGGTTTTTGTTGTTGGGTGCAAAGTTGTGGTGAAGTTATTATATTGATTCATAGGTGTCAACATTTTAAATCCTATATGATATGTGCTTTAAAAAAGTTTTTTGAGATATGCCTGTCAAATTCCCCCAACTCGGTCGATCATTTCACAAGTCTTTCTGATATGTTTGGTTTGTGAAGAACTTACCCTAATGGAACATTTGTACTCACATTGATTATGCGAGCCTAAAAACAATGCCTCACCTTCCTTGCATTAATAAGTAGCATTTATGTTACTTTTTTAGCCTTAAGTAATTTAGCTCTGAACCTTCTAATATCTTTCTCATTTGAGTATTATCTTCTTTCCTTATTAGAACAAAGTTAAGGGATGCAATCAAAATAGCTACATAGAGGTATTAATGTTCTGGTGCAAGGTTGATAATAATAGTGGACTCTTGAAATAATTCTTCAATTATTTGAATACCTTTTAGCATTATTAAATCCACATAAGCTCTTTAGTCTTTTAAAGTATTTTTAAAAAAGACAAGTATCGATCAGTAAATCTTGAGAACAACCTTGATAAGCTTACTACCCTGCTTATCAACCTTTATACTCTTTTTAGGTGTTTTCATGTACAATATCACCTCAATTTTTTTGTGGATTAACTTTTATCATTTTATGAACGATTATGAATATGAGGAACTTACTTGTCCTTAAACTCAATATGCATTTCAAGGTTTAGTTTTCTTAAACCAATAAAGGTTCTAACCGATGTTTTGATGATAACAAAACATAATTAATACTAATTAGTTTATTACTTTGATGAAAAGCAATATAAGAACAAAATGAAGCCATAAACTCAAGAAAATAGTTTATGAAGTTGATAAAGAGAATTTGAAGTTTGCAATTAATGAAATGAAGTTCAAACTAAGAACAAAAGAAGATTAAGGCTCATCAAGATCATTTTAAATTTTATATTATTAATTGTAAACTCATTTTGCTAATTTGATAATCTAAAAGGCTAACCATGCATAAACACTTCATTTCAGTTTATTGCATGAGTCTTTTCATTCATCAAGAGGCATTAAAACTTTTGGTTTTAATATAAAAGCCTATTGATCTTCACTTTAAGAAACATTTTGGAAAGTGTTTAATTCAAAATTGCATTATGGTTTGAGAATTTTCATGTGTTAAAATCATGTTCTTGGGAGGAATAGTTGAGCTATATAGGTTAATGGTCCACCGATATAGGTTAGAGTTATTAAATTTGAAGTATTGAGAGTCTGTTGTAATATTGGTTCATGTATTTGTCGGCTAGTGTTGATAGTAAAACCTATCTACTTGTTTTAGGCTCAACAAAACCACAAGTGTACAGGTCATGACTTGTAGTTAAAAAGAGAAAATATCGATCCCACAGGGATTGATACCCAAATAACACTTAATTTAGACAAAAATTTGTTTAAGAGACGAAATTGTTTAATGCAAATAATTTGGAAAATTGAAATATAATTAAAAGACTAGCACAAAGAAATAGACAATACCAAAATGTAGAAGAATCGGAATTTAAGAATCTAAATACTAGAGATTACTTTTTTTCCCTATTTTGTCTCTCTCCTATTTTATTAATCGAATTGTGACTCACCCTATATTTTCGAATGTACTAGTTACCCTTTCTCAAGGTGTAATTAATTGTCCGTAATCAAATTAAAGGGAATCAATTGGACGATCTCTCAACCCACCCAATGACTCTACCGATTTAACTAGTTATTAAACTATCCTATAGGTGATCAATTGAATTCATTGAAATCTCTCTTCTAACTAATCAATTAATGTGATGATTGTCTGTCTATAGGTTGCTGACTCTCGTTGTAATATCCTACACAATCAATATCACTCACTCTCTCGATTTATTACAAGATAATAAATAAAATCATCAATCATCAAAGACAACTTCATTCAATTCAATGAAATAGGAGTTCTAACAAAATAATTTAAAAGCAATCCTTAAAACTAAATCAGCCACTCATAGTCTCCATAACATCATCAACATTCAAATAAAACATTTTACAAAGAATAAAAGAAGTAAAATTGATAGAAAATTGAATAAGGAAACTCCTTCCCTTCTTTGCTAAAATCTGGAAACTTTAGTGTTGATACGTTATTTTCTCCAATCTTGATGATGATCTTTGACTTCAATCCTTCCTCAAGGCTCCAAACATGTGTTTCACTTAAGGATGGTGTTTCTACATAACGGTTTCATCTCTCCTTTCAGATGGAGGCTTAATTATGCTTTAATAGTCTAAAAATCCTAAGTTTAATGAAGCCCCGCGTATTGTCTCAGAATGTAATTCCCATAGGAATTAACAACAGATGGAATCCTCTTTTCTTCTCCTCTTTGATCTCTAACTCAATCTCTAAGTTGCTCCATCTTCCTACCTACATAAAAATAGTCCATCGTTACCCTAAATTAACATCAAACATAAAAGAACAAAAATGGAAATCAAACTAAATGAAAACATACAAAATAAATCCTAAACTACAACAATAATCAACAATTATGCAAGAAAACACATGCCAATAACCTAGAAAAACATATACTAATGCATAACTATCAAAATCCCCACACTTAAATCTTGTTTTGTCCGCAAGCAAAATAAATACAACCACTCAATTCTATCACTTCATTTTCACAAAGATAAAAGCATACAATCCATCAAATTTAAGCTAACTCAAATATCAAGTTAATACACATATCATGACTACTTTTTCGTTGGTGTACATATACAAACTCAACAATTAACACCATCACTCAAAGATAAATAAAGATGCAACATGAATTTTCCTTTCGATTTTCACTCATTTTTCTCAAGTGTTTGATGGTTAGTGTTTCGCTCAAAGGTTAGTGTTTTGCTCAAACTTCCTATAGGAAACTACACTACTATAGGCTTGCTAATACACCAATTCTCCTCTATAATGATTGCATGCATAAATAGATCAAAAGGACTTGATTAGGGTTGTAATATAGTAAGGGTTAAGGTGGGAAAAGAGAGAAAAAGGGTTATGCACAAGCATTAGTAAAACAAAAAGCAGATAAAAACAAGATAACAAAACATAACTCCGAGGTATACAAATATAGCTGATATTCTGCACTTATTGATGTTACTCACTTGTTCTTCCTTTTTCTTTTCTTTTCTTTTCTTTTCTTTTATTTTTCTTTCCAACACTTTTTTTTTCATTTTTCTTCTTTTTCATCATACATGGAAGAACAATGAATATAATAGCAGATAAATACAATGTAATCCACAGGTAAAAATATACTCAACTCATCTCGGTAAAATTTTCACAACGATCCCAACTAATGTATTACTTAATACTCTACTAAGTTTGTGAATGGGTAGGTTAATGAGGTTATGAGGGTAGCAAGGGATAATTAACAGGTAAGTCATTTAAGCCAAGGGTTAATATAAAGAGGACCTTAATCATCTCTATTAAGCATGCATCCAGTAGACTCAAACGAATTGAAAACAAGTTTTGAAGGTAATAACCTAAGGAAGTATCACTCAACAAAGAAATAAAATGACTATGGATGGAGTTATATGGCTCAATCCTCACATCGACTCAAATGAAAACTCATTATGCATCTCTACACTACCTCATTATTCAAGTGTCAAGTTGTGACTAAGCTTATGTAACCAACTATTTTTCATCACTCTATATGGTTCATTTTCTACTCTAGTAGCCTAATCCGAGTTCAAGCATGCATTCAATCTAATTCTAATTAGCATGATAGAATCTCATGGAAATATTCATCAGAATGATTCAAATGTAGTTCCATTACTAACACAAAGCACATGACATGCCTAAACATGCATCCTATTTAACAAAATGCAAACAATGCAATTGAGAAAGTCAATGTCACCTCCCCACATTTAAAGTTCACATTGTCCTCAATGTAACAAGTCAACCACCAAATAAAGGAAAGTGACCTCAAACTAAACAAAAGAAATTGAAACACATAAATGACATAAAATCAAACAAAAAAATGACATGAAACCCAATAAAAGATGAAATTAAACCAAACAAAAGAAACAACAAAATATAAAAATGAAAGGGTAAGAAAAGCTTATTCAAATGATGGTGGTGACATTGTTGGTGAAGGAGCTTCAAAATTGTTTCTTTGATAGAAGTTGAGGAACCTCTTTTTTAAGCTGCTCCATATGGACTTGCCACAATTGGGTGCTGAGCTCATTTAGTTGAGATGTCATATGTTGAGAATTAGCAGCCATCTGGTTTTATGAATTGTTGAAATCAGTTGACCTTCGCTAGTGCACTCAGTTCCTCCTCCGCCGGTTCTTCCTCTGGCTCTAGGATTGTGCAAGATGTGGAGGGTCGGGAAGCGGCTGTAATGGTGCTGCTTTTGTTCCTTACTACAGCCCGCATTTGAGGATTTCAGAGTTCTATAGAATGGAGCTCTAAAATCTTAGAACGTCTTAAATACGATATGTCAAACATATCGTGTGGTGTTGTGCGCAAAATTTCCATATTAACATTATAAAATACACTCAAAGCAAAAGCAATATGAGACATCCCAAAACACAAACTCTTTTTATTAACAATACTCACTATTGATCGAAAAATCTTATAAGGTGTATTGATTTTAATTTTTTGAACCACGCACCACAAAAATAAAAATTCTTTAGCCGAGCATTTGTTACTTTCAGTTTTATTAAACATAGCTAAGCACATAAATTTGTGTAAAAGTAAATGCTCAGCACTACGAATTAAAGAATTTGGTGCATTCCTAAAGTTAAAAATTTCTTCCCCAGTTAGGGTTTTCCAATAAGAATCGACATCAAAATTAGCATGATTGTTTAGAATTTTTGCATTCGACAAATTAAAATTTTTACGCATGACAGGATAATCAAGTTTAAAAACATTTCTAGCTATCCTAAACCAAAACACATCCATTTTGGGGTTGTACTAGACTGTTGTGAAAACTCTAAAGTTATATTAGCATAAATAGGTACATCGCACTGAACAAACCTGTTCCACCCTACGTTTGCAGCTAGTTGTTTAAGTTGTCATCTCACTTCTATGTTCTCTAACAATTCAAAATCAAAATACCTAGAAGTGAATATTTCTCTATCCTTAATGTCATGGAAACAGATACCTTCTTCTTCCGAATAGATTAGGAAGGGAGAGCGGTAAGTCACCATTAAATTGCGCTTGCCTTCACCAGAAACTTGCGAGCGGGGTTCATTAATTGGTTTCCTAGCCATCATCTTCCTTGGTGCCATTGTAAGAGGAAAATCTGCAAAAAGTGATAAGAAGATGAGTGAAATTCGTATTTAACAGAGAGAGAACAAAATCTTACCCAAATCCTTGTGTTTTTGAATGACTAATGCATGAAAAGATGAAAGGATTATAAGATTAATACAAAGAGATGAAGAAAATACTAAGAATCTAGAGAAAAATTAAAGAGTCTTAAAGAGTGGGAGGAGAGAATTTCGTAGGTTAGAGAAAGAGGGAGTGAAATTTTGAAGAATGGGTGAGGGAAGAAAAGAGGAGGGAAACTTAAGTTTCCCTCTGGATGGAATTCCCACGATCATGGAAATTCCTACAATCGTGGGATTTCTCTCCAGAAAGTTTCTGGAGAGATTTTCCACGATTGTGGCCAGTTCTCACGATCGTGGGAAGAGGTGACTCTCACAATTCCAAACCTTCTTCCAAGCTTGATATTAGTTCTCTATGATCTCATAACCTATAAACACATCAAATTAATATTATCATTAAGGATTTCGAAAAGATTGAAATTCAAATAAAAACCAAATTGAGCATCAATCACACTCAATTCAAGCATAATCCTAATTCAATAAATCAAACAAACAACTAGGCAAAGACAACCATAAGAAATTACACATGCTAAGTAAGGTCATTAGCTTGACCATTCCTCATATATTCATGAAAGTACGGAAGATAGGATAGAGATAACTTTCCTTTCTTATGGATATGTCCCTTCGTAATATGGCTTACAGTGGTGCCCATTGACCTTGAATGTTTCCCCCTTATCATTTTCCAGCTTCATATCTCCATGGGGAAACACTCGAAGAATTTTGAAGGGTACACTCCACCTTAACTTGAGCTTCCGGGAAATAGTCAAAGTCTTGAGTTAAAAAAAAGTACCAAGTCTCCACTCTTGAATTCCTTCTTCTTGATGTGGCCATCATGCCACTTATTAGCCCTTTCTTTATATAGCTTCACATTTTTATAAGCATCATACCTTAACTCATCCAACTAGTCGAGGTGTAACAATCGCTTTTCTCCTGCCAAATTCTAATCCATGTTTAATTTCTTGATTGCCTAATATACTTTATGCTCAAACTCCAATGGTAAATGACACGCCTTGCCATACATAAGTCGATATGGTGTTGTGCCTATGGGGGTCTTGAAAGTTGTTCTATAAGCCCACAGTACGTCATCCAGCTTCAATGACCAATCTTTCCTTGAAGTGCTCACTGTCTTCTCCAGAATCTTTTTTAGCTCTCTATTCACCACCTCCACTTGACCACTAGTTTAGGGGTGGTATGGGGTAGCCACTCTATGATGAATATTGTATCTTCTCAGAAGGTTCTCAAACGGTATGTTGCAAAAATGACTCCCCTCATCACTTATGATTACTCTAAGTACCCTATATCTAGTAAAAATCTTCTCAATGAACTTCTAAACTACCTTGCCATCATTGGTTAGAATGGCGACTGCTTCAACCCATCTAGAAACATAATCAACACAAACCAAAATATAGGTGTTACCTTCGGAGGCTGGGAATGGTCCCATGAAGTCCAGAACCCATACATAAAATATCTCCACCTTCATTATGTTTGAAAGTGGTATTTCATCTCTCTTTGATATGTTGCCCACTCTTTGACATTTATCGCACTTGAGCGCAAAATCTCGTGTATCCGTAAACAGAGTCAGCCAATAGAATCCACACTCTAAGATTCGTGCAACAGTCTTGTTAGCTCCATAATGCCCTACATACAGTGAGCTATGACATTGTGTTAAGATTTCAGGCATTTCATCTTCAGGGACACACTTGCGAATTAAATTGTCAGCACAGATCTTATAAAGTACAGGTTCATCCCAAATATAATGAGAGCATTGAAATAAGAAACGCTTATTTTGTTGATATGACAAATCGGATGGAAGAATACCACCTGAAAGGTAGTTTGCAATATCTAAAAAACAAGGAAGGAAAGGGTTATCTACTATCATCAAGGTCTCATCAGGAAAACTTTCCTCAATTTCCTCTTCCTCTTCATGATGTCCTCCTTTAAGTCTCGATAAATGGTCTGCTATGATAATTTCTGCTCCTTTCTTATCTTTAATTTCAATGTTAATCTCTTAGAGTAGGAGTACCCATCGGATGAACCTAGCCTTGGCATCCTTCTTAGCAAAAAGGTAACGTGGTGCTGCATGATCTGTGAAAACAATAACTTGTGAGCTCAAAAGATAAGAGCAAAATTTTTCACAAGCAAATACCACCACAAGTAGTTCCTTTTTAGTAGTTGTGTAATTTAGCTGTGCTCTTGTCAATGTCTTGCTTGCGTCATAGATAGCATGCAACCTCTTCTCCTTCTGTTGACCAAGTACACATCCAATATCATGGTTGCTTACATCACACATAATCTCAAACGGAAGAGACCAATCTGACGACGTTAGAATTGGTGTTATTATGAGTGCCTTCTTCAACCTGTTAAAAGAATCTAAACAGTCATCATCAAAAACAAAAGGCACATCTTTAACCAATAGATGAGTTAGGGGTCTTGCAATAAAGGAAATTTAATGAATCGTCTGTAGAACCCTGCATGACTAAGGAAAGTTCAGATGATGTTAGAGGGAGGCGTTAACTTTTCAATTACTTATGTCTTAACGCGATCCACTTCAATCCCTTTGTATGAAATCTTATATCCTAATACCCTTTTGGACCATGAAATGACATTTTTTCCAATTTAAAACTAAATGCGACTCCTCACATCTTTGAAGCACTTTGTCTAAGTTAAGCAAATAATGATCAAAAGAATCTCCAAAGACATAAAAATCATCTATAAATACCTCCATAAAATTTTTCATTCATGTCTGCAAATATGGCCATCATACACCTTTGAAATGTGGTAGGTGCATTACATAAACCAAAAGGCATCCTTCGTAATGCAAAAGTTCCATACGGACATATGAAAGTGGTCTTCTCTTGATCCTCCGGGTATATAAATATTTGATTGTACCCTGAATATCCATCAAGAAAGCAATAAAAAGAATGACCAGCCACTCTCTCAATCATTTGGTCCACAAAGGTAATGGGAAATGACCATTTTTGGTGGCCAAATTTAGCTTCCTATAGTCAATACACACTTGCCAACTTGTGACGGTCCTAGTGGAGATCTTTCCCCCTTTTTCATTTTCTATCACCGTCATGCCACCCTTCTTCGACACACACTATACTGGGCTCATCCACTAACTATCTGAAGTGGGGTAAATTATCCCCGCATCCAAAAGTTTCACCACCTCCTTCTTCATAACCTCTTGTATATTTGGATTTAACCTTCTCTGTCTTTCTCTTATAGTTCTACATCCTTCTTCTAGGTTAATTCTATGCATCACCATATTGGGGCTAATCCTTTTAATAACAAAAATTTGCCACCCTTTTCCTAATAGTCTCCACCACTTTCTCTTCTTGCTCACAATTTAATTCATTAGAGATAATGATAGGTAAAGTGTGATTATTTCCTAAAAAGATATATCTTTGATTATTCCCTAAAAAGATATATCTCAAATAAGAAGGCAAAGATTTAAGCTCTAAGGTGGGAGGTTTAATAGTAGAGGGTGGTGTAGGTGTACCAGTTCTCTCTAATCTTTCTAACTCAACTCCCTTACATAAATCGTCTTCCATCATACTTTCATCTTTGTGTACCTTATTTACTTCATCAACTCCTTCTAATCTCCTCCACACACTCATCTACAACATTAATTTTCATACACAAATTGCCATCCATCGATTTCTTCAAAGATTTTGTCATATTAAACTCAACTTGTTCATCACCAATTCTCAACACAAGTTTTCACTCATGCACATCAACTAATGCCCTACCAGTATTCATAAAGGGTTACCCAAAATCAATGGACATTTTTTATCAGCTTCAAAATCCAACACAACAAAATCAACAGGAATTATAAAATTTTCCACTTTTACTAATACGTCTTCCACAACTCTGAATGGCCTTTTTATGGATTGATCTGCAAATTGAATCAATATGGATGTTGGCTTGACTCTTCTAGTCCCAGTTTCCTGAAATAGACAAAGGCATCAAATTAATACTTGCACCTAAATCACATAAACATTTATAAAATTCAAAATCACCAACAACACATAGAATAATGAAACTTCTTGGATCTTTCAATTTTGAAAGCATTTGAATTGAGATGATGGAACTACAATTTTTTGTCAATGTTACCATCTGATTATCCTCCCAAGTATGTTTATACGTGAGTATATCCTTAAAAAACTTCGCATACTTGGGCATACATTCTAAAGCTTCCACCAACAACAAATTAATCTGTAACTTCTTCAGTTTCTATAAAAATTTGAAAATCTGAGAGTCCACTTGATGTTGTTTTACTCTTTGTGGATATGGAAGTTTGGGCTTGTACGGTGGTAGTGGTACATATGAACTGTAACATCCCCTCACCTAGTGTATAAGTGAATAGTGACATATGCATGCATTCACATATGCACATGCATAGTAG
>JAOQML010013950.1:0-26690 GCA_027568935.1 Erythroxylum urbanii | reverse complement strand
ACCAAATTATCAAAAAAAAAAAAACAAGAACCAAATTTTGTTGCTTTCATAATTTTGAAAATAAGAAGAAACTAAAACTAAAAACTCAAACAAATAGATTATTTTTATTAAATTTGAACACAAAAACAGAAACAAAAAAACCCTAAATTTTAAAGAAATGAACTACCCCATATTTCCAAGTAGAAGTTAACGTAACAACCCCAAAAGAAGCATATTGAACAGAATATACTAGTTAAAGCAAATATGCAATTAATTAGTTATTTGGTTGACATATTTTTGTATTGTGTTCTCAATTTGATCTTTTATGTGCACAACATTTTACACTCTTACAATTGAAGAGATGATCTAAATAAAATTGCTCTTCCTTTCCAATTATTGTCTTCAACGTAATTGTCTTCAGGTCGTGTCTAATATTGGGTCAAGATATGAAGAAGGCTGTATAGTGAAAAAAAAATCTGACTTAACTAGGATTTCCCTTAAGAAATTTTATACTTTATTATTCGAGTAAAGTCTAAATTGAGTTTCTATCAACCTCTTACTTGTACATGTATTTTTTGTATTAATACATTGTAAGTTGAACTATTATTGTGTATAATGAGATTTAAGAATATTAGTATTTTCAATTTCTTTTATCATATTTGTTTAATCTAATGTTACGAGGCTTAATATGGACTTTCAATTTGTTTTAGGAATAATGTGTTCTAGAAGTAAATTACTCAAAAAAGAATTAATTTATTTAAAAATAAATAAATGGAACAAATAATAGTTATAAAACTAAAAAATAAGACAGACAAAATTATGTAATTCATTAATCCTATGTTGACAAAAAAAAAAGGATAATGACTTTTACTATATGAATGTGTATATAAGTTTATAATAAATCACTTTTATTTTGATATAAATTATAATTAATATTAAATGATGTAATGGGAGATTGTAGCTCAGATAAGTATTAGTTGGCAAAATCAAAAATCGTAGCAGAAGTTTAAAAAAACATTTGGTAACAAAAGACTTCAATACATAAGATGATAATAAGCTTTACCCGTGATCGTGTTATTTCGATATGTGTAAGTTTTAATTAATTAACCTCGATAATCACCAAGGCCACATCTCGTTTGCATAGTATTTAATGTGTCAATCCCACAAGGAAGGATAATCTAATCCTATAATCTAAGGCTAAAACAAATCGTAGAAATTCAAAATGTAATGAAACTAAAACAAGAATTCAATTCAATCAATTAAATCAATTCAAGAATCAATCATGAAAATACTAACAATTTAGCAGTTGCAACACACACTCAAGACTCAACCTAAAGAATTACAAATTGAGAGAAAGGGAATTTTACCTATCTTTAATGCTAACCTAATCAATTACGAATCATTGGATTATTGGTTTTACACAATTCTAGAGTTGATTACTCTCTCTCGAGATATAACCATTAACCCTAATTCATAAATCCTAATCAGATTATGGAAGTTGCAATTTCTCAACTAACAACTTATCTAAAACCCTAATTAGATCTGATGTTGTCTAATAAACTATCAGGAGACCTATGCAAGATCTCCATTAACACAATTTATCGATTTGATTTAATTCTCGTTCTATTAAATCACCTAACTTCGTTAGCTAAATTTAATTATTTCTCATTCGATTCACACTCTGATTTTATCATCAAATTATTTAATTGTAGAAATTAAATCACAATAAATCCAAATAATACATAAAGAATCAAATTTCATTAAATCTGTAATAGCCGGTTTCCAAACATACTAAGGGTTTGAACCCTAGACGATTACACTTGAGTAGTAGCATTGAGAATTTATGAAATGCATTTCATTCACATGCATATCATTAGTATACACATAAATTATGATTTTGTACACATTGCAAAGATAGTATATGCACTCAATTGACATATTATGGGGTGTGAAAGGTTTATAATGATTATGATATGAATTGTGTATTGTTTATGTCTAGAATTTTGGTTTGATTTTGGAATTAGTTGTTACAATTGGGAAATTGATGAATTAAAATGTACATTTAGAATAGGAAGAAATGTCAAGTGACAAGACAAATTGACATATGAAAAATTAGGATGACTAAGCCTATAAAATAATTGACAAATGGCATAGATAAATGAGTGTTATTTTGCTTGGGTAATTAATTGACAAATGGTAGCAATTATTGAGTGACAAATAGACTAACAACTAGGTAACAAATGGCACCTTATCTAGAGGGCAAGTTGCTTACATGCCTAGTGACAAATGTCACTGCCACAGAGAGACACCGAGCACCAAATGATGTAAGTTACTTCAGGGATGGTTTTTACTGTCTTCATTCTTCCTCTCCACCAAAATTCTAACACTCCCATAGCTCTAAAATTTTGCTTTAATTATGTTAAATTACCACTCTAAAATCGTCACAAAATCTTGCATCAAGAAAGTTATAACCTGTTATTTTCTATGCTATTATCTTCTTGTTGTTGAAAACCAACCTATTTTCACCTTGAGTTTGTGATGATCTTGTAAGCATGGAGGGTTAGGTTAGCTTGCTGAATTGAGCTGGTATTAGAAGCTAAATAAATAAGTAAAGTGTTGTTCTTTATGGAATATTTAACAGAAAGATTATGAATGTTAAATTAGATGGATTGTATATGATATTGATGATGAAGTGTACTGGAACATGATGGATGAACTTGGATATTTTTATGCTTTGTTGTTGATGTATGAAAACTGTGGGTTGTAGGTTGATTCATGGATGCATTAGATTGGGATTTTAAGTATAATGAAGGAGAATTTATGTTAAAGAAAGATGTTAGTGTTTTGCAAACTAGGACTATATGCAAGATAGTGAATGATAGTTTCTGTTTTGTTTTATTACATGAAAGACAATAGTTTATGGACTACTAATTGAATAATTTTGAGTTAGAATTGGAGATGAAACTGAAGAGGAATTGGAATATAATTAAGTTCTAACTGAGGTATAATTGATGTACTAGTAAGAAGATGTTTTGAATTTGGTATATAGGTGTTAAAATCTAGAAAAAAAGTAAAAGAAATAGATGGTGAACTTTTGGATCACTCATCCCACAATCGCGGAAGCTGTATACACAATCATGGGCAATGTCTTGAAGTGAAGAAAAATCTGTTTTTTGTGATTATTGAATTACCTAAGAATAAGTTACTTTACTTTAGTGCATTTGGACTTGATTGAGGCTTGAAATGAACCTAAGTTGATGTTGGATTAGTTGGTTAAGTATTTAATAAGTTTAGGTTGTTAATTGATGTTATAACTTTAGGAATTGATCTTTTGATATCATTGTATCTACATTTGGAATTTATGAGTGTTAAAGGATTAAAGTGTTCTTATGAATACAAATGTGATCAAAAGGACATGAATAATGCATTAGGAATGAATGAATGAATGAGAATTAAGAATTGTGTGAAAATATATAGTGCTAGAAAAGGGTTGTTAAATGTATGGTTGAAAATTTAGAATAATCAAGTTTACTTAAGATATAAACCTAAAATTGTAAGCTGTTTAGATACAAGCTATAATGTTTGAATGATCACGACCTATGATTAAGGATACATACCCAAGGAAAGTCAATTGAGCATGTATTAAACATGGCACATATATATGTATGATTGAATAATCATATGATTGATCAACTTAGTAATGTGTGAACTATATATATTTATTACATTATTAAAGAATAACAAATTGAACGTCAGCATCCAGACATTACCGAGTCGTCAAAGCAATAGCTTATTTGGAGCATATTGTGAGTTTACCTTGATGTTTTCTCATTATGATTGAATTGTTTAATTAACCTTTAGATATTGAATGTTATTGATATGAATGTAATAATTCTAGAAATTGATGGTTTAAGGACTTTGATATTCAGAATTGTATTGGAAGTGTTTTCTGATCATATGTGAATATGGAAAATGTGTATTCAACTAATTGTTGAATGCCGGACTCAGATTCGATGAATATGATAAATGATTGTGCACATGAACGAAAGTTATTGATGGCATATTTTATGATTTGATGCATTCAATAATATGGTTATGCATGATCAGATAAAGGAGTTGTGACTACAATGAACAGTTTGAAAAAGAGCTCAAAGCTCATAAATGTGCACAAAGAGGCACATGCTCAGTTATTAATGAGTCCAGTATCTACAATAGGTACGGGACAGTAAATGAAATGAGCCTACTGTCCACAATAGATACGGGAAAGTAAATAGGCGTTTGGTCACAACAAAGTAAAAATGAATGGAGTCATATGTGCATTTGCATATACAACTTGATATGTATCATATGATGATTGAATTGATTTATTGGAATGTTCTGAAATAGTGATGCGAAATATTGTATACAAGTTATACTTGTTGAGAATGTTCAATATTTGATTATATGATTTGCTTATGAATTGGATTGTGAATTATCCATGTGTTTTGGTATGAATGAGCATATCGATGATGGTTTACTCACTGAGTTCGTAAACTCGTCAAAATTGCAACGTTGATTTTTAGATACAAGGGAGACCTAGTTTTTAAGGTAATCTAGTAGAAGCCTAATACTGTCAATTCTAGAAACAAGAATGACTCAAAGGTCTGGTCAATCGATATTTGTGGAGTCTAGTAGATTGTATTTATTTAGTTTCATGTATAACATTTTGTAAAAGAACAGTAAACTCTCAGATGTTTGTGGTATTGTAAATATATGGATTATGAAATGTAATGCTACAACGCAAGTTATATTTGTTAATGAAATGGAAAAAGTTGATCTTTTAAACACTTATGTTCTGCATGATGCCACAATAAGTTGATTTGATTGCTCTAACATTCCATTTTCATAGGGCATGTTTATGATATCCTCTGGATGTTCGGGCAGATGCTCTGTGGTAGTGGTGTGTTACAAAATCAAAGATTAGTTTAAAACATCTCAACATTAAAAAATCCTATCATCGACTGTTATCCCTAATTTTAACAACAATAAAATGGCAAATAAATAGGAAATATGATCTAAATGGTTGATGGGAGGCAGCAATGTCGAAAACTTCTTACCTGGGAAGTACTTCGAGTTGGTTTCTTCTCGACTTCTGTCTTCCTTCTTCTCTTTCTCAATCTCTCGATGAATTCTCTCTAGGGTTTCTCAAAAGTGGCTAATGCAAAAGCTCCTTCTTTCTATTCTTCTTATTCTATTTATGTTCTTTTGTGTTTAGGGTTGAACTAGGATTTTTCCGGGGTTCGAATGGTCCAAAAAATCTTTAGAAACACGAAGTTTGGGAGTTGTTGTGTGTCTACATGACGCAGGCCATGATCGTGTCCCGCTAAGCCTTCTATCATGATCGTGGCCTACCATTGTTTCTACCCGAATGTCTTCCGAAGTTCTTCTGTTCTTGGATATTCACCCTAAAACATTAGCAAATACATCAAGGTACCTTAAAAACATAATATTTAAACTTAAAAGCTTATACTAACCCATAAAACACAACCAATTAACAAACTAACACAATTCTAGCCTAAACACATACTAAATGATCAGATTAATGGATAAACACATATCAAACTATTCCCTAAAACCCGATGCAATTTACACTTATCATGTCCCCACACTTAAACATTTGCTTATCCTCAAACAAACAAAACAATAAACAACACAAGAAAACACAAAACACGGATATGAATAATGAGACAATGGCTTCAACTTAGTGAAACAAATTTAACTATAAACACAATTCTTAAAGTCATTCTAACTTATTAACAAGCAAAATCTGCGTCTAAGCACCTTGAACTAAATATACAAATTAATCAAAATTTTAATGTTGAGTCTATTCACCTCTATCACTTGCACACACATATTGATAATCATTTAGTCAAAACAAAAGTGTAGCTATTCCTCAGTAGGTTTTCATAAAAAATTAAGCTACTAATAAGTTTGGTAGGTTTTTATTTGAAAATATTCTTTTTGTTGATTTTTCTTTAAGGACATGAACCTAGTCTTTTTACTGGGAGGAAAATATTTGTCATTAATGCCGATATGGATACTTAACTAAGTCATGTTGTTAGTAAGCTGCTTGGTTGGAATGTCATTATATCCCTTTTACACGAAGGCACACATTTGTGATGGATGTCATTCTAGTTACTCAGCTACATCACATTCTCAGCTAGCTATTAGCTTTATTCATAACCCAAAAGCCAACGGAATAGTTATTTTAGTTAAAATTATACAATTTTTAACACAAAATTTTTTGAACCTTATTGTTTTAGGTAATCATTCTCATGAAAATATATTAATAATGCCAATTATTTGTTTGGCCTAAAATTATAAATGAGTATGAAAATTCCTAAGGTTAATGGACTAACATCATGTCCTAATTAACCAACATATTTAGCCCTCAGTAACTTAGGTCACTAATTTCACAAGCTAATAATTCTTCACAAACTAAAAGACTATGTTTAAGGATAAATCTATCCCGTTAAGTCCTAGCCATTGACGCATCCACACAATTCACATCATGTAACCTAAACAAACTATCATACAATATGCAAAATTCACACTCAAGGTAAAAACACACAACCCTCCCCACACTTGAACAACACATTGTCCTCAATGTGAGAAGGGTACATAAACAATCTAGGGGGAAATAAAATACAATAAAAAAAGAAGAAATACTAAAAAAATGGAGGTGGTGATGGAGATAGTGTTGAGACAAATCCACTTGGCATTGAGAGTGTTTCCCTAAGTGATTTAAATGAGTAAAAGAATTAGCAATCCAAACCATTCCAAATCATTCAAAACTTATTTAAGAATTTAAAAGAAAACGAACTACACAATAATTTAAATCTAACTACTAAATTTGCTAATTTATGGTCATTAGCTTGACCTTCATCCTTTAAAACTTAGCTAGAACCAATTATGAGCGGATTGCTTCCCCCCCATGATGCCCAATTTTCATTTTTTAGCTTGTAAGTAAGCTACAAATTGCAAAATGATCGGAAGAACAATATTGATAAAGTTGAAAAAACCAATTAATTTCAGTAATGTTCTTTTCACTAACAAACTGCCAATAAAATAGCGAATAACAAATCTCCCTAAGTGTTCCATCCAATATAATAGTTTTTCCTGTAAGAAGGTGAGTTTCTCTCTTTCTTCCTTAATCACCTCCTTAGCTTCTTCCGCTTCACGAACAAAAACTTTCATAGTTTCTTCAAACTTAATGTCTGTTGTCATCTGTTCTTCATCCTTTTAGGCTTTAAAAGATTCAAATGCATCAATTATTTTGAATGGGCTACTCTCTTTTAGATTCTTTAATACACCATTCATGTTGAATATCACTTGGTCATCATTAATCTAAAGGATTAGGTTCTTTTCATGTACACCTACTAAAGATTTTTTGATGTTCACACATGGTATATCAAGAACTGGTGAATAATAGGGAGGATTGTCATTCTTTTTGTCATCCTCTTTCTTCGTCTCTTAGTCTTCAATATGGTAGGTTCAACTTGGTGTTCCACTGTTTCTTCTAGCTTTTCCCTATCCTTAAGTGTGATAGCCTTATATTGTTCTCGTGGATGTAATTCTACATTTTTCAGAGAGTCTTCCACACTTCTCTTACAAAATTCAAGAGAAAGATGTCTCACTCAAATCTCTAGATTATGAATAGACGAGGTGTGATTTTTTGTTACTTGCTCAATTTTCTCTTCTAGTCACTTCTGGCCCTCTTCAATATCCACGAACTTATCCTGGATCTTGTCTAATTTAGAATCCCATAAACTGGACTCATCTTGCTGAAATCCTATTAGGTCTTGATGTCTTAAGTGAGTCCTTACATTATTGGACCAATAAAAATTTTGGTGATTCTGCCACTTCAAAATGTACATGTGCCAATAAGGATCATTACTTCCCCAACCATACTGTGCCTTATTGTAGTTCACAAAAGTTCCTTGCTCCCTATAATATCTATCCTTTATCACTATTCTTTCCATTTTTTCTTAGCATCTAGCTCTTCAGATGTCTCGTTTTCACTCTAAGATGTCTTGATGTGTCTTTACTTTACGCCCCCAACTTCTGTTTGTATTTTTTTAACATAAAAGATAGTGAAAAAGCCTTAGACTAAAGAACTAAACTAATCACCTCCTTAGCAACAACACCAAAAACTTGATCAAGTTGTTTCAATATGTGTAAGTTTCAATTAATTAAGTTCAATAATCTACAAGCACACGAGTCATTCACGTAGTACCTAAGGTGTCGATCCCACGAGGAGGGATAATCTAATCCTATAATATAAGGTCAAAACAAATCACAGAAATTCAAAATGTAATGAAACTAAAACAAGAATTCAATTCAATCAGTTAAATCACTTCAAGAATCAATCACGAAAATATTAACAATTTAGCAGTTGCAACACACACTCAAGACTCAACCTAAGGAATTACGAATTAAGAGAAAGGGAATTTTACCTATCTTTAACGCTAACCTAATTGATTATAAATTACTGGATTATTGGTTCTATATGATCCTAGGGTTGATTACTCTCTCTTAAGTTATAACCATTAACCCTAATTCATAAAACCTAATCAGATTATGGAAGTTGCCATTTCTCAATTAACAACCTATCCAAAACCCTAATTAGATATGAAGTTGTCTAATAAACTATCGAAAACCTATGCAAGATCACTCTTTGCACAATTTACCGATTTTATTTAATTATATTTCTATTAAATCACCTAACTCTCGTTAGCCGAATTTAATTATGTTTCATTTGATTCACCCTCTGAATTTATCACTGACTTATGCAATTTTAGAAATTAAATCACAATAAATCCAAATAACACATAAAGAATTAGATTTCATTAAATCAAAGATAAAACCCTAAAGGTGAGTTTAGAACATTTTAACATTCAAAAATCCTATCATCAACTATTATTTCTAATTCTATACAATAATAAAATGGAAAATAAACAGGAAATACAATCGAAATAGCTTATAGGAGGTAGTAACGTTGAAAAAAGTCCTAATCCGAGAAATACATTCAGTCATCTTCTTCTCCACTTCTCTCTTTCTTCTTCTCTTTCTTAATCTCTTGATGAATTCTCTCTAGTGTTTCTAAAAATTGGCTAATGTAAAAGCTTCTTTTTTTGTTCTTCTTGTTCTATTTATGTTCTTTTGAATTTAGGGTTGAACTAGGATTTTTTCGGGGTTAGAAAGGTCCAAAATATCCCTTGAAATGCAAAGTTCAGGAGTTGTTGCCTGTTTTCTCGACATAGGCCATAACCGTGGCCCTATAAGCCACGATCGTGGCCTATATCTAAGCCTTCTATCTCAATCGTGGTATGGTTCAGCCCGAATGTCTTTCAAAGCTCCTTCATTTTTTTGATATTGACCCAGAGCAAACACATCAAGGTACCTTAAAAACATAACATTTAAGCTTAAAAGCTTATACTTACCCATAAAACACTTAAAACACAAGCAATTAACAAACTAACAAAATTCTAACCTAAGGACATACTAAATGATCAAATTAATGGATAAACACATATCAAACTATATCCTAAAACATGATGCAATTTACACTTATCAATCTTGAATAAGTGAAAACAACTATTATTAGAAGACTTCAATAAATAATGGGTAAGCATACTCTATCAAATTCGACGGTTAGATAAGGATATTTAATTGTAGGTTTGAGCTTATATGCCTGATTTTAATTAAAGCAAAAGAGCCTTTATGACTTAAATATGTTCAATAGAGACATTAAGTCTAGTTGGCTATTAAAATTCATTGAACATGCATAGTACATGATACATTTATAAATGTGCTTATTCATGTGAATGTGCAATGTAGTAATGTAAAAATGTATGTGATTACGTATAGAAGAGCACGTTGAGCAACTGCTTCCAAACATTACTGGGACTTCAAGGTAATAAGCTAAAGGGAGCAATTATGAGTAACCTAAGATGGTCTCACTATGATTGTTTGTTTATTAAATTATGTATTGAATTGTTATCTGATCTGTATGTACTAATTTCCAGACATTAATTTCTGAGGCGTTTGATGCATGAATAATACATTAGAAGTGTTCCTTGAATGTGAATATTCTTAACTAGTATGTTGAATGTCGAACTAAAATCTTGATGAAAAATGTGAATGAGAAAGAATGTGAATGTGACAGAATGAGCATAATGATTAAAAATGCATAGTGCATTTCATTACATGAATATATGAAACATAAAGGCAGTTGTGACTGGAGTCGTAAGTGAAAAAGAGCTTAAAGCTTAGACTGTGATAAGAGCCTCTGGCTCGCCAAGTAAAATGAGCTATGTATCCCTAACGAATAAGGGATAGTATTAATGAGCCCGACCAGTATCCACAACGGATATGGGATAGTGAAAATGGAGCTCGATCACAAAAATGTAATAAACGAATGTGAGTCTTATGAACATTGCATATACATGAGAATTATATGATTTGAATGATTGCAATTGTAATATGAAATTGAATTGAATGAAAAATGTGAACATATATGTACAAAGTGCTTTATGATGATACATGAGAAATTAAATGTTGTGAATTAAGTGATTGTATATGTTGATATGATATGTGTGATATGAGTGAACCATCGAGGATGATTATTTAACTGAGTTCACAAAACTCATCAAAATTGCAACGTTGACTTTTTAGGTATGAGAATGATGACTTAGCTTCTAATACCGCTTAGAAGAGATCTAGTGCAACTTTTGGATAGAGATCAGAGCTCAAAGGTCAGTCAACTGGGATTGAAGGATTTAGATAATCTTGTTGTTAATTCCTCATGTATGTAGCATACTTTGTAGACAGAGCTGTAAACTCTGATAGGTGGTAATTGCAAAAACATGAAAGTTGTATGTAATGCTACATTGAAAATTATGGTTAATGAAATGAAATGAGGAATTTTTGGGTTTTATACATTGTGATATTTATGTTTTAAATTATGATGTCATGCGATATGTGAAAGTGATAAATTTGGCACACCATTTTCGTCGGGCATGTGCACAGATGTCTAAAGGGTGTATATGTACTCGTCGAATGGGAGCGGGGTGTTACATATCGCATATGTACTCGTCGAATGGGAGCGGGGTGTTTGATAAATGACTTTAGGATTTAAAGACAAATGTTGTAGAAATTGGGAGACAATTGGATTAGAAATTAGAGACAAATAGACTAGTTGTTAAAAGAGGGCCAAATGGAACTATAGGGAGGCGACAAGTGGCAGTGACAAGTGTCACTACCCCTCATCCCTCACCCCCATAATATTCTCTCAAGTGAAAGACTAACATTTTATTTTCTTTCACTTTTTAATTGCTATCATCTCTTAGTACATCTCTCTTCTTCATTTTCTTTATTTTTTCTTCATCTACAATACTCACCTACCTTCATCAACGTTGAAACTTACTTTCATCCATCATTTGCTACTTCCATTTTTTTGTCTTTATCATTTGTCACAAAAGACCTTACCTTTGCACCTCCATGTTGATGATCGTGTGATACATGGAAAGACAGGGTTAACGTCATTTTGATGAGCTTGGAGTTTTATAAAGTAAGTACATATTTGATCTTCATAGGTTGTTTGAAATGAATTAAATATGGTGACTATTTTGAGATTTAATGACTACGAGAATGGTGTTGAATATATGTGTGTAGCGTGGATGAATAATGGACATATCCATATCTTGCTTTTGTGTTTATGATGAGTAATAGATTATAGAATGTTATAACATTGGATTGATAGAGTAAATGGTGTATGAAAGTGTGCAAAAATGTAGATGAATGGGTGATGAACATATTTTGAAGTGCGAGTGAAGAAATGAGCACATAGATGTCTTGTTTTAGTATAAATGATAAATAGTGAAATTGTTGTTTGAATGAGAGTTGATAATTGACAAAAGAAGAGATGTGTATATGATCTAATTTAGTGTATAGATAGAGTGTAGAAAACTGATGGATGAATATATACATATGTTTTATTTTGAGGATATGAAAACCATAAGTTATAAGTTGTTAAGTGAGGAAATAAAATGATTTTAAAGTTAGAGAAAAGGCAAGTGTAGTGTTTTGAAAAGAGAAAGAATAAGATGATAGTTTAGAGAGAAAGTGAAACTAATAATGGAATTTAATGTGGGCTGAAACATTGATGAATGAATGTATACATTGATGTTCTATTTTTTATGATTAAGGAACAATAATGTATGAATTATTTGATGAATGATATTGAGCTGAAATGGAGTTAAGAATGAAGAGGAAAAGACAAAAAACTAAGCTAGAAATGATAGACTAAGCATAAGATATGTTAGACGTTACTTGAAGGAGATGGAAAAGCTGGAAAATGGGAATGACTTTCACATGAAATATGTATTTGATTTTTGGAACAACAAATGGTAAGGTACTCTCCTATGATGCATTTAGGCTTGAATAAAGCTTGGAATGAACTTAGTTTGATGATGGAATAAGTGATTAAATGTGTGATTGCTTAGGCTGATAATTGAGGTTATAATTAAGGAAATAGATTGAGATTAATAGGTGCAAATGGATATATTTTGGGTCAAGAAGTATAACTTTCTTTGTGGATGTAGGATAAGGTCATTTAAGTATGTTTTTGAAGAGGACACCGAGTTCTACAACTTCTGTGAAGACTCTAAGGAGAGATTTTGTTGTCTAAAGTGTCAAAATTTCACATTTTTGTAGATGTCCAGTGAATGTCTGTCCAGTGGACATGATGTCCCTCCAAACAGACATGAGCAGAGCTAGAAAGCTTTAAAATCCGAGAAGGTCGACCCAGCAGATAGAAAGTCTGCCTAATGGACATTTACTGGCCATTTGGATTGAAATTGCTTTAAAAGACAACATATATTTGTCCAATGAACTTAAGGTCCACCTAACGGACATAGATCTGACGAAATTATTAGAATGACAATGTGAAATGATTGAAAGTGATCTTACAATTAGAAAAATTGAGGTGTAAACCTAAGTTTAAATTAGACATATATGAGTTTTGGATTATGAATGACCATGAGATGAGAATTAAAGAAACATACAAGAAATAGTCAAATTGAGCATACATTATATATTACTCAAATACATATATGTACAATTTAATGTTTATATGATTATGCAATTAGTAAAGTGTCCAAGGTGTATATTGCATGAAGTTGATACACAGGATTCAACATCAGCATCTAAACATTTCCAGATCATAGAAGCAAATGCTAATCTAGAGCATACTGTGAGCTGACGTAGATGATTCTATATTAATTGATTACTTTGTTTTGAATTTTGTATCGATTTATTACTGATATGAATGTCATTTTTATAATTTCGGACATTAATAGTCTGAGGAGTGTGATAAATGTGAACATATTGGAAGTGCTTCATTGAATATGAATGAGCAAGGAATAAGTGATTCTCAACATAATTGTTGAATGCCAAACTTAGGTCCACTGATATATGAAAGTGAATGTGTAAAGTAAAATAAACTAACTCATTGAACTTAAGTGATTTAGTGCATTCCATTACATGAATGCATGATTAGATAAAGTCAGTTGTGATCAGAGTAGCCACCGAAAAAGAGCTTAAAGCTCAAAATGTTATTAAGAGCCAAAGGCTCACTATGTATAATGAGCTCGTATCCCTAATAGATACAGTACAGTTACCAATGAGCCCAATATCTACAATAGATACGAGACAGTTATAGGCACTCAGTCACAACAATGTAACAATTGAAAGTGATTCTCATGAGCATTACATATATATTTGATATATATTTTTTAAATGATTGAAATAAATAGTTTGAATGATTCTAAATGTGAAATATGAAATAAGTGAATAAAGATGATGTTGATGTTATATGATGATTACTGAAGTAATGTGCTTTTTGTGATGATGTGAATTATCTATAAATTATTGTGTTATGCTATATGAGTGAGCCATCGAGGATGGTCCACTCACTGAGTTTGCAAAACTAACCAAAATTGCAACGTTGTCTTTTAAGTTTAGGGGATACCCAATTAGACCAACTGAAGTCTAACCACTGCATTTGGATAAGAGATAAAGGTCAGGATCAGTTCGCATATGCATTTTTTTCATCATTTTTGTATGAAAGAATGTATTCGCAAATACTATACCATGTGTATGTGAATAATTCTACTTTTTAATGACTTTATGACTGGCAGTGTTTTGTAAGAGAAATGGTTAATTGGAAATTGATTTGTTCTCGATGTGTTTATGAATAAAGTGGGCCGAAAATGACTATTGATTTTTTGAAATTGCATTTGATGTTCAAAAACAATGTGCAATGAGTTTGACTGACTATCCTAACATGCCACCCTCATAGAGTATGTGCTCAAATATCGATGGTTTGTTTAGGAATATGCCTATGAGAGTAGGGTGCTACAGATTTGGTATCAGAGCCCAAACTTAGTATCTTACATGGGTATTTTTCAAAGTATGTGTCAAGGTACATGCATTTTAGATATGTCATAGCATGTACTGGCAACTGATCCCCAGTTTGAGTGACATTTACATAAGTCACACGTATGAGCATTCGTTAAGAATTTGAGCTGTTAAAAACAATAAAAAGAATGATGATTTGTTAGAGTGTAATAAAATGAGGGTGGTTTGAGGATATCTAGAAATAAGAAATACTATATGGGTCGATATGTCAAACAAAGGCTCAGTGTATTTGTATTTAAGGATGTATCAGGGAATATGATATCAATATTATATATATGCTTTAAATTGATTTGGATGTGATTATATTTTTATGAATTGGCTGAGAAAGAAATAGAGATATAGATAGAAATAAGAAGAGTTAAAGGCACAAGCCAAGTTGAAAGAAGACAATTTTACTATGATATTGAAAGTTTGAACTTGAAATTGAAATGGTTATTTGATTAATGTGATAAGAGTTTATGATTTGGTATAAGATTATGTCAGTGGATTTGAGATCGGAATTTCATGATGGTTATAATTCTATAATTTTGAATTGATTGAGAACGTATGTATGTAAGATGAAATAAACAATAATTGGAAGATGAGATGAATGATAGTGATATATGTAGAAGTTCTCAAGGTTAAGTTGATTTGTTATTATGAGTGTATATCTGATAATATGATCAGCTTTATAAGTGATATTAGTAAGCACTTATGTATTATATGCTTGGAGATGGTATAGGAAATGATCTATGACCTATTAAATATTCTTTAGTTATAGTTCCCATAGTTAAACTTTTGAGACGACTCAGACAAGTACATGAAAAATTTTATAGTGATCAATTGGGGATAGATTGAGTGTGTAAATAATGTTACTATACGTGAAGAGTTCGAGGAAATAGAAGCAGGGCACGATTGTGGCATAGTCCCCACGATCGTGGTTGAGATTATTTAGTTCTGACACAATCATGGCAGAGTTCCCACGATTATGGACAGTTCCATAAGCCTCTGTCACTATCGTGGGAAGGTCTGCCATGATTTGTCACTATCGTGGGAAGGTCTGCCATGATTGTGGGTAGACATAAAGGGAGAGATGTTGTCTGGAATCAATTGAGATTAATTGGTGACTTTTCAAAAATACATTTCTAGATAAGATGTAATGATCTTGATGGTTTATGCCATAGTATAAGAGTAAATTGATAAGTTTATTGCTTCATTGAGCTTTATTATGAAGAATATTTTGATCATGTAAGATACGACATAAATTGATTTTATTGAGGTATTACGAATGGTTGTAAAGCGATGATGAATATAGTTGATTGATAAAGAGTATCAGTAAAGAGTACAAATGATTAAGGAGAGAAATATTCTTTTAATAGAGACTTTCACTGAATGATATCAAGTAAGTTAATGTTCCATTTCTATAAATGAACGACTATTGAACAAATTAGAAGTGAATATTGAAGTCCCTTTTCTAATTGAGACTTAAGCATAAGAAGTTAAATATGTTATGGGGAGTACAAACACTTTGTTCGATGTAAGGTAGGCCAATTACATTATTAGGTTCATAAAATTGGGATGATATTATTGCTATTGCTAAAGAAAGTCAGATCCACAAGGTGCTCTACATTTATATTCATAAGGTACAAGTTAAGTTTGATGTTTATGTTCAGAAAATTCACGCTTGTGAATAAATTGAAATGTGTGGAGAAACTAGTAAGAATTGCCTAGTATTAGAATAAGTCAATAGAACTCTGCGGAAATCGAATGAATGGAGAAAATCACTCGAGAAAAGAAGTCAATCGAAAGACTGAGAAAAACGTGAGATAATATTACCTTATCTGAGGAACTAGTTACTTAAGAATTTTGAGAATGAGTTATGGGCACCTTGAGTTAATTATGAATTTTGAGTTATATAGTATCTGGACAGGATATATAGGTATAATCAAAAGGAAAGTAAAAGTAATGATGAAGTAAGAAACTCCGAGGAATATATGTGAGATCTGGAGTTTTTGTTTTTGGGAATTAGCTAGATATTGGATAATACCAGAGGTTGTCGAAGGGTATCTATTGGTCTTGGCCCTTTAACAAGACTTTTAAGGAAAAGTGTGCCATTTAGATGGACTGATAATGCAAAAAGAGTTTTGAGGAATTAAAACACCAAATAATTACAACTCCGGTGTTAGCTATTCTATTTGGATCTAAAGGTTATGTATTTTATAATGATGTTCACATCATAGATTAGGATGTAATCTAATGCAACATAATAAAGTGATTTTATATGCATCAAGACTGAGACAATGGATAGAATTACTTAAAGATTATGATCATACAAATGAGTATTGTCTAGTAAAGCTAGTGTTATATTTGATGCATTAAGCAGAAATTCCTATAGCAGTATAACACAAATTAAGATATTGAGGTTATTAAACCTAGTGAAATGAAGAACATAGAATGTTGAGTTGCATTTCGGACAAAATGAAGTGTTATCAGCTACATTGAATTTAAGATCAGTTTTTCATAAAAGGATTAGAATAACCCTTAGTGAGGATTCAAAATTTGTGAATCTTATTGAGAGATTGAAATTGTATTCGAATTTTAATATTGAATTGGAAAAATCATACTTCGTGATTAAGGTAAGGAGTATGTGTATCTGATATAGATGATTAAGAGAAGAGATTTTGGATGAAGCACACATAGCAGCCTATGCTATACATCCTGGTAGTAATACGCTGAAACAACATTTAGTGGATAAGGATGAAGAATGTAAGCGGCTGAAAGTGTGACTGAATGTTTGATTTGCTAATAGTCTTAACTGTTTAAGATATGCATAGAGTTTATATTTTGGAGTTCCTAGGAGAAAGGGATCAATATATAGCTTTGATTGAATGTGATTATAACAATCATTATCACCGTGGTATCGGTAGGACATTGTATGAAGCATTATACAACAGAAAGAATCATCCACCTTTATATTGGGATGAAGAAGGCATAAGAATGGTTGAAGGTCAAAATTGATTCAAGATGCTATTAATAAGTGAAGTGACTCTGTACTAGAAATTAAGTGACTCAAGATAAACAGAAGTTCGGTAAAAAGGATAAATTAAGCCTAAATGTATTGGTCCATATGAAGTTATTGAGAAAATAGGACCATTGACTTATGGGTTAGTATTTTCAACAAAGATGTCTCAGATTCACAATGTGCTATATATAAGTATGTTTAGGAGATATCAGGATAATCTGATATATGTGTTATCGACACAAGAAGTGAAATTTGTGAGTAATCTGAGAAATATTAAGGAATCAGTTAAGATAATAGGGTACATGAATAAGCAACTAAAAAATCGAATGATTCCACCGGTTATAGTCCTTTGGAAAAAATCATTATAGTGGAAAAGTTACATGGGAAATGGAGGACCATATAAGGAAACAATACCATACCTTTTCTAACAATCAAGTAAGAATTTCGAAGAAGAAATTTATTAAAGGGGAGAGTTGTATCATTCTGTTTCCACACTAAGGGTTGGAACCTAGATTTCTGTAAATGAGAAGTAGCACTGAGAGTTTAGAAAACTACATTTTTATACTCATGCATAATATAGCATACATACTTATGAATTTGACTTTTGTACACATTACAATGATTATTCATGCACTCATTTGACATTTTCCAGGTATAATTGATTTTTCTTTATGTGATTATGATGTGAATTGTAGATTATATGTCTTGAAAATTGAGTGGTTTGTATATGTTTTGATTTAGGATTTTCGGTGAAAATTTAAAAATTTTATGAAATTTTGAGTATTTTTGGGACTAGGAAAAATGTCAAGTGGCAGAACAATTGGAAAATGGTAATAGAAATAAGCGTTAAATGGTACTAGAAATTTTGATAACTGACTTTAGGATTTAAAAACAAATGTTATAAAAAAATTGGGAGACAATTGGAAACAAATAGAGTAGTTATTAAAAGAGGGCCTAATGGAACCATGGGGAGGTGACAAGTGTCACCACTACTCACCACTCATCCCACACAATTCTCTCAAGTGAAAGATTAACATTTTATTTTCTTTCACTTGTTAATTGCTATCATCTCTTCATAAATCTCTCTTCGTCATCTTCTTTGTTTTTCTTCATCTACGATATTCACCCACCTTCATCAACATTGAAACTTGCTTTCGTCCATTATTTGCTACTTCCATTTTTTTTTGTCTTTTTCATTTGTCACTAAAGACCTAACAATTGCACCTCCATGTTGATGATCGTGTGATACATGGAAAGTTAAGGTTCACGTGATTTTGAAGTGCTTGGATTTTTATCAAGTAAGTACATATTTGATCTTCATAATGTTGTTTGAAATGAATTAAATATGGTGATTATTTTGAGATTTAATGATTATGAGAATTGTATTGAATATATGTGTGTAACGTGGATGAATAATGGACATATCTATGTCTTGCTCTTGTGTTTATGATGAGTAATAGATTATAGAATGTTATAATATTGGATTGATAGAGTAAATGGTCTATGAGAGTATGCGAAAATGTAGATGAATGGGTGATGAACATATGTTGAAATGTGAGGGAAGAAATGAGCATATAGATGTCTTGTTTTAGTATAAATTATTAATAATGAAATTGGTGTTTGAATGAGAGTTGATAATTGACAAAAGAAGAGATGTGTATATGATTTTCTTTAATGCATGGATAGAGTGTAGAAAATTGATGGACGAATATATACATGTTGTGTTCTATTTTTGAGGATATGAAAACCATAAGTTATAAATTATGAAGTGAGGAGATAGAATGAGTTTGAAGTTAGAGAAAAGGCAAGTGTAGTGTCTTGAAAAGAGAAGAAATAAGATGATAGTTTAAAGATAAAGTGAAATTGATAATGGAATTTAATGTGTGCTGAAACAATGATGAATGAATGTATATATTGATGTTCTGTTTTGCATGATTAAAGAACAATAATGATATTGAGCTAAAATGGAGGTAAAAATGAAGAGGAAACGATGAGAAACTAAGCTAGAAATGATAGGCTAAGCATAAGATATGTTAGATGTAACTTGAAGGAGATGGAGAAGCTAGAAAATAGGAATAACTTTTACATAAAATATGTTTCTTTTTTGTGATGTTTGAAACAAAAAATGGTAAGGTACTTTCTATTGAACCCCAATTTTTCTATTTTTTATTTTCTTTTATTTATTTATCTACTTATTCATTGATTTATTTTATTTATTTTCTTAGAATTTAGTCTTTAATTTAGCAAGCATGAATAGAAATTAGGGTTATTAATTAGAGATGTTATAATTAAATTAGTGTAATGTCATAAGAGACAAAAGAAGGGAAAAATTGGAAGAACAAGACAAATAAAGTGTAAAATTGGAAAATCAAGACAAAACGTAGTCTTGAATAAGAAAGAGGAAGAAGAAAATCGTGAGAAGAGATAAAGAAGATAGAAAAATGTGGGAAAGAAGAGAAAAGAAGAAGAAGAATCATGGATGCTAGGAGAAGAAGAAAGGAAGAGAAAGCAACTTGTTTTAGGTAAGTTTCATCTTTTCTTCTTGTTTGGGTAGAAAAACAAAAGGGATTAGAGAGAGAAATGGGTTAATGTTGGAAGAAAGAAGAAGAAGGAAGAGAAACCCATTTGATTTTTCATGGGTTTCTAAACTAGGTTCTAATTTTCTAGGCTAGATATACTATAGGTAAGTTAAGTCTAGGCTTGATTTTTTATTTATTCTTGATTATTGAAGCATTATAAATTTCCATTTGAATGTGGATTGAATGAGAAATTGGTTTGTTTTAGGGAACCAAGAAAACCCTATCCAAGAGCAAAAGGAAAGGAACAATTGAGTTGGATTTTCTAAATGAATTAGGTGGGTAATATGTTTATTGTTATTATTGAGATGAGCAAATTTCTTACTTGTGTGTATGTATGCTTAATTGCTTGAATTTGACTTATTGTGATTGTTAGAAAATGTATTATGATGTATTCTCATGTCATACCTTGAAAGGTGCTATGACAGTTTGCTTAATCGAAAAAGAGGAAAAAACATAAGATGCATAAAAGTATGAACATGGGATGAGATGAATTGAGCATAAGAATTTGCTTGTGTTTTGGCAAGAGAGAAACCATTTCATTTGTCACATGCACGTTGACGTTAAGCCTTCTCCCGGCTACCCGCTTGTGACATATGAGATCCTAAGAAATGGACTCATTTTGTTTATGGTATAAACTTCGGTTTCTCTATTTCGACCCATGGGACTCTCAAGCCATTTGTTTATGCATTCTAATTGATTTCTCAAGTATGATACGCATTTGAGTGATTATTTTTGCTGGTTAATTATACATGTTACGTGTTATGTGATAGCTTCCTTAACTATGAGTTTTGAGCTAGAACGGTTGATGATTGAATTATTAGATAAAATGCGATATAGATATATACATATATGTGTTCTTGAATTTTGTGTGGCTCATTACTAATGGCCATAAACATATTAACCACTGAGCTGTATAGCTCATCCCATTATTTTACTCCTCATGTGCAGAACTCCAAGATAGTTCTTTTGTAACTAAGTTAGTTCGACTATTTTTTTGGGTAGCTTTATAAGCATATGGAAAATGAGCATCCATTTGTATTTTGTATTAAGTTATTGATATAATTGTTGATATGTAACCAAAGCTATATTCAAACTCTATTTTGATTTAGTAATGAGATTAAGATTGAAGAAGTTTTTACCATAAATGTACATTTCTTTCTTCTTAGTTGAGATTGTTAATTGTTAATAGTGATGGAATTTGAGTTTTGTTGAAAGGATGTATGTGCATTTAGCGTTGGATGGTTCAGGTCTATCCGAAGGTTTCGCCATGATAAACCTTTCTCGAGAGATGCTCTCGCTTAATTCTATGACTTCGGCATGGCGAACTCTTCCTGAGAGATCTTTTTTCTTGATCTTCAAAGTTTGTCATGGTGAAGTCAAAAGATGGTCGCAACGAACTTTCCTGATGGGTCCTTGTATATAATCCTTACCCGATCCTCTCATGAAGCAGCTTTGTAATAAGTATCGAGACCTGAGCACCAACATTTTTCTAATATCAGAGCCTAGGATTTTTAGGATTCCTAGGCTTAGAATGCATAGTGGTATAAATGACTATAATGTGAGATAAATTGTTTGCATTGTTGAATTGATTGATTGCATTGAGTGACATGCATATTATGCATACATGTAGGAAATAAAATTAAAACAAAGTGTAAGCTAAACGATTATTGTTTTAATTGAAGGAGTAAGATGCCACCTTGTAGAGAAACACGAGGAGTTTTTCAAGGATCTGTTACACTTGGCCCTTCACTAAGATAGGAGGGCACTAATAAGTCTAAAGCCCCAAGAAATGCTAAGGCTTCAGTAGGGTCGGGAAGTGCACCCTCTCTATTACAGACGCATGAGTCTCCTCTTTTGCAGGAGCAAGTGCATACTCCCTTAGATCCTAGGTTGTTCTAAGCCTTTGCTCAGGCTTTTATCTAGGCCATAGGCCAGATGTCGCAGACTTTTGCTCCATCCCCAGCTAAGAAAGGAAAACAGTTTGATAAGCTCAAGAAGTATGACGTAGTGGGCTTTTATGGGACCACTGATCTAGAAGAAACTGAAACATGGTTGAGGAAGACAGAAAGGGTGTTGGAGCAAATAGACTGTTAGGATGATTAAAAAGTCGAATAGACTGCAAGGTTGCTATAGGGAGATGCTCTACATTAGTGGGAAATTGTTCCAAGGAGTAAGATGAAACTCTTAGTATTGATATGGAAAGACTTTCTAGCTGCTTATAAAAAGAAGTATGTGTATGAGGTATATATTTAGTAAAAGTAGAGGGAATTTCTGAGTCTCACCCAGAGGGAGATGACAGTAAGTGAATATGAGCGCAGATTTACTCAACTGTCCCGATATGTTGCTGAGATGATGATGAGTGAGGCAGTTAAGTGCCGTAGGTTTAAATTAGGATTGTATTTAGCCATCAGGAAAAAAGTGGTGGTGCAAAATTTTTGTGATTTTTAACAGCTGGTTGAAGTAGCTTTAAAGGTTGAGAATGTGGAGAACATTAAGAGCGTCGTAAATAGAAAGAGAAAAGGGAGAAAACAGTTCAGGAGGGGAGGTGGTACTCCTATGTCAGAGAGGAGTGCCAGGATTTTCTTGTGCAGTCTAAGGAGAGGAGTAGTGGTGCAAGCAGGTCTAGACAGGAGAGAATCGTTTCTCATCAAGCCTTAATAGTCGGAGGCAGTAGAAGGGAAGAGGGGGATAAGACACCCATTCCCAAGTGTGAGCATTACGGTAAATTCCATCAGGGGGAGTGCTATAGATTGACCAGGGCTTGTTTCAACTTTGGGGAAAAAGAGCACATGGCTAGGGAGTGCCTGCAGTATGCAAGACAAGAGAGAACTCAAATGCAAGCTTCAAAAAGGGTTGAGACTATGAGATATAAGACTACAACTAAAGTGGGAAGTTCTAAGGCAGCTAAGATAGTGAATCATTTAGGAAGACCAAGGGGGCAAGTACCAGCTAAAGTGTTTGCAACGATAAGGGAGGACGCAGAGACAGCTTCGGAGGTTGTGACTAGTACAGTTAAATTATTTGATGATGATATTATTGTTTTGATTGATCCAGGGTCTACCCATTTATTTATTTCGTCAAGTAGAATTATGCATGGAAGAAATTTCAGCCTATTAGATGGTCCTTTGATGGTTAGTACCCCAATCGGCCAATATATTATTATTAGTTAAGTTTATAGAGATTGTGAAGTGTATATTAACGAAGAACAATTAGTGGTGGATTTGATGCCACTGAAGATAGGGGGATTAGATGTGATATTGGGCATGGATACATTAGAAAAGTATAATGCCAATTTAAATTGCAAACAGAAGATAGTAGAGTTTGTGTTAGATGAAGGTAAAAAGGTGGTATTTATGGGGGACAGGAAAGCAAGTTCGCCTAGAATTATTTCAGCCCTGATAGTAGAGAAAATGATGAGGAAAGGATGTGAAGCATTTTTATCATATGCGCTAGACATGAAGGTAGATGGAGGGAAGTTAGAAGATATTTATGTGGTCATGGAATTTTCGGATGTCTTTCCAAAGGAATTACCAAGACTACCACCACCTAGAGAAATTGAGTTTCCCATCGAGCTTCTACCAGGTAATGCACTGATATTAATTCCACCTTATAGAATGGCTCCGACATAATTGAAATAACTTAAATGGAAGTTAGAAGAATTATTGGAGAAAGGGTATATTAGGCCTAGCTCTTCACCTTGGAGACCTACAGTTCTTTTTATAAAGAAGAAAAATGGATCGTTGAGAATGTGTGTGGACTACAAGAAGATCAATCATATCACTATCAAGAATAGATATCCTTTTCCACGTATAGATGATTTGTTTAATCAATTGCAAGGAGAGAAAGTCTTCTCTAAGATAGACTTGAGATCGAGTTACCACTAGTTGAGAATAAAGGAGTCTGATGTGCCAAAGATTGCTTTTAGAACATGGTATGGGCATTTTGAGTTCTTAGTGATGCCCTTTGGATTAACAAATGCCCTTGCAGCCTTCATGGACTTAATGAATAGAGTATTTAAGCCTTTCTCAGACCAATTTATCATAGTCTTTATTGATGATATATTGGTTTATTTCAAGAGTGATAAGGAGCATGAGGAACATTTGAGGATTGCCTTGGAGACACTAAGGAAAAAAAAGTTGAATTTGATAAATGCAAATTTTGGCTAACAGAAGTGGTGTTTCTTGGACATGTAATTTTAGAACAAGGACTACATGTGGATACTAGGAAGATATAAGCTGTAGTCAAATGGGGAGCACCTAAGAACATAGCAGAAGTGAGGAGTTTTTTGGGTTTACTTAGGTATTACAAAAGAATTGTAGAGGGCTTTTCTATGATAACGGCCCCACTTGCCATGTTGACAAGGAAGAATCAAAATTTTGTGTAGACTGAGGAATCTCATAAAAGCTTTGAGGAATTGATGAATAGGCTCACAACTGCACTAATTTTGACCTGCCTTCTGGTAGTGATGAAGCACACAATGCTTTATATACAATGCACCCGGGAAGTACAAGAATGTATAGAGATTTAAAGGAGCACTTCTGGTGGAGAGGAATAAAGAAAGATGTGGCAAAGTATGCTAGAAAATGCTTAGTGTGCCAGCAAGTTAAAGTAAAATATCAGGCACCTACTGGTAAGCTTAAACCTTTGTTTATTCTTGAATGGAAGTGGGAGAAGATTACAAAGGATTTCTTGATGGGATTGCCAAGGACTAGCAGGAAGCATAATGCAATATAGGTGATTATTGATAGGCTAACCAAGTTAGCACATTTCCTGCCAGTTAGACAAGCAGATTCTTTAAATGCATTGACCAAGAAATACGTAGATGAAATTAGACTTCATGAGATTCCAACTTCTATAGTCTCGGATAAAGATCATAGATTCACCTCTAGATTCTGGAAAAGCTTACAAGAGACTTTGGGAACCAAAATTTCATTTTAGCACAGCTTTCCATCCATAGACTGACAGCCAATCAGAGAGGACAATACAGACATTGGAGGCTATGTTAAGAGCTTATATTATGGACTTCAAAGGCTCCTGGGATGATCATCTGCCTTTAATTGAAAAAACAATTCCTATCACTTAGGAATTCAAATGGCATCTTATGAAGCCTTGTATGGTAGGAGGTGCAAAACTCCTATTTGTTAGGATAAGATAAGGGAAAGGAGACTTTTAGGACCTAAATTGGTATAAGCTACAGTTGACAAGATTAAATTGGTGAAGCAGAGACTCAAAGCAGCTTAGGACAGAATGAAGAGCTATACGGATGCACATAGAAAGGAGATGGAATATGAAGTGGGAGACAAAGTATTTCTTAAAGACTCTCTATGGAAAGGAGTCTTGAGATTTGGTAAGAAGGGCAAGCTTAGTCCGAGATACATAGGCCCTTATGAGATCATTGAGAAGATTAGGCCTTTAGCCTACAAGTTAACCTTGCCACCTGAATTATCCAAGATTCAAAATGTCTTTCGTGTATCATTGTTGAAGAAATACGGATAAGATCCTTCACACATAGTCCAACCTTCAGAGGTTCAATTAAGAGATGATTTAACTTATGAAGAACAACCGGTAGAGATCCAAGATTCAAATGAAAAGGTCCTGAGAAACAAGACTGTGAAGTTGGTTAAAGTCTTATGGAAAAATCATGCAAGAGAGCAGGTAACATGGGAGCCTTTGGAAGCCATATAGGAGAAGTATCCATCTCATTGTAGACTCAGGTAAGAATTTCAAGGACGAAATTTTTAAGAGGAGGAGAAATGTTGGACCCCAATTTTTTATTTTTATTTTTATTTTTATTTTTCTTTTCTTTTCTTTTCTTTATTTTTCTATTTATTCATTGATTTATTTTATTTATTTTCTTAGAATTTAGTCATTAATTTAGCAAGAATGAATAAAAATTAGGGCTATTAATTAGAGATGTTAGAATTAAATTAGTGCAATGTCATAAGAGACAAAAAAACGGACATTACATTAAAAGAAGGGCAAAATTGGAAGAACAAGACAATGAAGGGTAAAATTGGAAAATCAAGAAAAAATGTAGTCTTGAATAAGAAAGAAGAAGAAAAAAATCATGAGAAGACAAAGAAGAGAGAAAAACGTGGGGAAGAAGAGAAAAGAAGTAGAATCGTGGAAGCCATGAGAAGAAGAAGAAGGAAGAGAAACCAACTTGTTTTAGGTAAGTTTCATCTTTTCTACTTGTTCAGGTAGAAAAACAAAAGGGATTAGAGAGAGAAGTGGGTTAGTGTTGGAAGAAAGAAGAAGAAGGAAAAGAAACCCAGTTGATTTTTCATGGATTTCTAAACTAGGTTTTAGTTTTCTAGCCTAGATATGCTATAGGTAAGTTAAGTCTAGGCTCATTTTTTATTTATTATTGATTATTGGAGCTTTATGAATTTTCATTTGAATGTGGATTGAATGAGAAATTGGTTTGTTTTGGGGAACCAAGAAAACCCTATCCAAGAGCAAGAAAGGCACAATTGAATTGGATTTTCCAAACAAATTAAGTGGGTAATATGTTTATTGTTATTGTTGAGATGTGTAAATTGCTTACTTGTGTGTATGTATGCTTAATTGCTTGAATTTGACTTATTGTGAATGTTGGAAAATGTATTATG
>JAOQML010013923.1:0-12108 GCA_027568935.1 Erythroxylum urbanii | reverse complement strand
GTTTGATTTTCATTATTGTTCTTGTGTGTTTGATGTTAATTGAGGGCAAGAATTGACTATTTTTATGTAGGAAGAAGTAAGGAGAAACTTGGAGGGTGAACTAAAGATTAAAGAGGAGAAGAAATGAGGATTGCATTTGCGACAATTCCCACATTCATAGGAATCATGCAAATTCCCACGTCATGTGGGAATTACAGAAGAAATGAGGAATGCGTCTGTGACAAGTTCTCACGTTCGTGGGAATCATGTAAATTCTCACGTCATGTGGGAATTACAGAGGAAAATGAGAGATGTGTCTGTGACAAATTCCCACGCTCTTGGGAATCATGCAAATTCCCAAGAACATGGAAATAACAATCCGAGGCAATACGAGGCTCAATTAAACTTAGGGTTTTGGGGCTATAAAAAGGGAATTAAGCCTCCATCTTTAAGGGAGACGATACCCACCTATAGAAACACCATCCTTGAGTGAAGAACACATTTTTGGAGCATTGAGGAAGGATTGAAGACAAGGATCGTCATCAAGATTGGGCAAAATAACACATCAATAACAAAAGTCTAGGCTTTGGCAAAGAAGAGGAGTCTTTTTATTCAATTTTCTGTCATTTTAATCTCTTCTATTCTTTGTAAAAATGGATTATTTGAATGTTGATGATGTTATGGAGACCATGTTAGGCTGATTTTATTTTAGAGATTGCTTTTGGAACTATTATGTTAAACTCCTATTTTATTGAATTAAATGAAATTGTCTTTGGTGATTGTTATTTTTAATTGTCATCTTGCAAAAAATTGAGAGAGTGAGCGAGATGAAATTTATGTACCGTTGTACAAAAAGAGTTGGCAACCTATAAACTAGCAATCATAATGTTAATTGAATAGTTAGAAGAGAGATCTCGACTAATCAATCAATCACCCATAAGATAGTTTAAAAACTAATTGAATCGGTAGAGTCATTGGGTAGGTTGAGAGATTGTTCAATTGATTCCCATTAATTCGATTAGGGATAAATAGTTACACCTTGGGAGAGGTTAATTAGTACATTCAGAAATCTAGGGTGAGACATGATTCAATCGATAAAATAGGAGAGAGACAAAATAGGGAAAAAAGTAATCTCTAGTATTTAGATTCTTGAATTCAGATTTTCTGTAATTTCTGTATTGTCCGTTGTTTACATTAGTCTTTTAATTTTAATTTAATTTTCCAGATTATTTGTGTTTCATAATTTAGTTTCTTAAACAAAGTTGTGTCTAAATTAAATGGTGCCTAGGCATCAATCCCTATGGGATCGATATCTGCTCTTTTTACTACAAGTCACGACCTATTCATTTGCGATTTTTGAGCGTAAAACAAGTTGATAGGTTTTACCATCAACAAGTTTTTATTGTCGTTGCCAGGAATTGATTGTTAAGCATCGTGTCTAATTTATATTACTTTGATTCAAGAGTTTTTGACACTTTTCCTTGTGTATTTGCAGGTGGATGAACACAAGGAGCACACGAAGGAAGAAAGAAGTTATTGAAGATAAATTCCCTGACATTAAGAAGCACGAAAGAGAAATAAGAAGGGAAAAGCATCTAAATTTTTCAAATCAAGATATGGCTGAAGGAGAGCAAGGAGGACCAGAGCGAACATTAATGGATTTCATGAGGTCAGGGTTTAGTTCTCAAGGAGTGGCGAGACCGATAGTCCAAGCAAATAATTTTGAGATAAAGCCGACACTACTTAATATCTTACAAAACAGTGTGCAATTCAATGGGCTATCTACTTATACTCCTTGGGCATTGGTACTCTTTGGTCTATATACATCACTATGTATTAAACCCAATAGGTCACTTACACTCTCACCTTACTTTGTGAAGGGTATCTTGGTCATTTTGCCAAGTAGACACGATTCGCATGTCCCAATTGATTTCAAATTGAATTGACCAAGAAGTTCTACTTCTTACAGTTTCTTGATGCGTTTCTCATTTATATGACCTAGGCAATAATGCCATATGAGAGTAGTACTCTTATGACAAGTCTTGAGTCTTTTTGTTATTAACATTAAGGACCTATTTATCCATCTCAGGCAAGTATAGACCATTCTTAACATAAGAAGATCCATAAAATAAACCATCTCTATAAATCGAACAAGATCTATTTGAGATGGCAAAGGAAAACCATCATTGTTCAAAAGAGAAATGGAGATAATGTTTCGAGAGATGGGCGGAACAAAATATACACATTTAAGTTGTATGCACCACCTTCACGAGCACATGCCCAAACATCCTTAGGACATTTGAGAACATACCTTATAAAAGCGGTATGTTAGAGTAATCACATTCACTTATATGGCATCATACATAACACAAATATTCGAAAGATCAAACATTCCCATTTCATTTATAAAACATAATTTCATTGTAGCATTTCACTACCAAATCCTTATATACAATATCAAAAACATATAAAAGTTTACTACTCTTTTACAATATTCTACATGAAATGAGGAACTATACCAAAAAGCATTCTATCTAAACTCCTCAATATCAACTAACTGACCGTTGAGTCATTCTTCAGTCCAAAATCGACAGAACTATACTTCTGCTAGTTTTCCTTAGGAACTATGTCTCCTTTGTACCTGAAAATCAACATTTGAATTTTGATGAGTTTTACGAATTCAGTTAGTAAACCATCCTTGATGTGCTCACTCATATCAAATCTCAAAGATAGTTCACATTCCAAATTCACAGACAAATTATATCATAACATAATGAACATCACTTCACATATCATCATATTTCATCAAATACAATTGTGTACACTATTTCACGTTTCTAATTCAAAACAATTCAAATAATTCATTTCAAACATTCATATAATACATATCAATTTGTATATGCAATGCAATTGTGGCTCCATTTTTATTGTTACTTTGTTGTGACCAGCGCCTTTTTAATTATCCCGCATCTGTTGTGAATACCGAGCTGATTAATAACTCTTTCATATCTATTGTAGATACCAGACTCATTTTAATGCTGAGTCTATGGCTCTTTATGCACATTTATGAGCTTTAAGCTCTTTTTCACTGGCTACTCTATTTACAACTCCTTTACTTGATCATGCATATCAATGTGATGCATCCAATCACAAAATATGCCATTTATAACATTTATTTATGATGCATAGTCAGTTTCACATGTTCATCAGACCTAAGTCTGGCATTCAATATATTTGTGAGTACACGTATTTCTTTCAGATTCACATTCAATTATGAACACTTCCAATGAAATCTCAATTATCAAACTCCTAGGACCATCCATGTTTGGAATTATCATATTCACATAAATAACAATTCACTAATTAAAATTTAAGCAAATACAATCAATCCTAGTAAGAAACATCTAGGTTACTTACAAGAAGCTCCAGATAGCTATTGCCTCAATAAACCTACAATGTCTGGATGCTGGCGTTTGACTTGCGTCTAAACCATACAATATACACATATTTACACATTACTAAATTGCTCAATCACATTAGTACTCAATCATACACATATATATACGTATTATGTTTAATACACCCCGGGTATGTGTCCTTAATCATATGTCTTGATCATTCAAACCATTATAACTTGTATATGTCTAGTTTGCACTTAGGTTTATACTTCAAAGTAACTTGATTATTTTAATATCATCAATTATACATTCATCATTCACATATTCTCTAATCCTTTTTCTAGCATTATAATAACACAATATCGAAATTCTCATTCATTCATACTTAATTCACATCATTCATCTCCTTTAATCACATTAGCATTCTTAAGAACACTTTCATTCCTATAACATCTCTAAATTTCCAGATTTAGTTACATTAATCTCATCAATTCATTCTTATGATATAACATCAATTAACAACCAATTAATCAAGCAATAATCTAGGTATATTTTAAGCCTTAATCAAGTTCAAATACACCAATGTAGAGTGACTTTTCCTTAGTTGGTTCAATAATTACACAAAATTGAAATGATCATTTCAGAGCCTGGCCCACGATCATGGTGGACCTTCCCACGATTGTGATAGAAGCTAGTGTAACTGGCCACAGTTATGGGATGAGTGCCACGATCGTGCACTATCTATTTTTTCCTAATTCTCCACGAATTTCACCTATTTAGAAACATCACTAACACTTCAAATTTTTCAGAATTCATGTTCATTTATGCAACCTCATTTCATGCTAATCTAACTACCATATTAGTTACATAAATCTCACAAAACTTTAATCAATTGATTCATTATCATTCACTTTATACCATTATACATGTAGGCCTAACTTTTCCAATTTTAAAAACACTTTATTAACACCTATATTTGGTATGAATTCATCATTAATTATACTTCAAATCCCAACGTAAATCATCATACATTCAACACATCTTATGCACAGTTCATCATTTCTACTTCATTTCCTCATCAAAATCACCTCCATTCTAACTTAAAAACATTTATAAAATAACTCATAAATCATTGTTCATCATATACACAAAAATAAGACATCAAAAGTATCCACACATTCATCAACATCTAGCACACATTAAACTTCATTGTCATGATCATTTTATCTCTAAACTGTCATCATAAATGTTTCATTTAATTAAGCCATGAAGACCAAGATCTTACTTGTTTGTTTAACTCTAAGTTTCTTCAAAACACAAAGAAAGCCTAGCTTCTCCACTTACACGATCTTCACCATTTTAAGAGCAAAATAAGAATAGAAATGGGTTTCATTACCAAAAAGAAGACAACATAATTTCGTTGGAGTGGCTTGTGTTGGATATTAGCAAAACTTAAGATGATGAGGGTTGGGAATGTTGTGAATGGAAAGAAGAAAATGAAGAGAGCATGTAGCAAAAGAAGAAAATGAAAGATGGTCTTCAAATATGAGTATAGATCGTGAGATAGGTGGGTTAAATACATGGTAACTAAATGCTTGGTGAGTGTCATGACATATGTCATGACACTTACCACATAAATAATCAAATTAATATCTTCTAATTATAGTACCCAATGTCATTTAAATCTCTAGTCCATTTTTCACCCAATTTTTTATGCCACTTGTCAATAAATCCTAATGCCACTTGCCAATTATTTCTATTGCTGTCAATTTATCTTGATACTTGACATTTTTCCTTGTCCAAAAATACACATAAATTTATAATTCTCCCATTTTAACCAATAAATTCCGAATTAATAATTGAAACCATCAAACCAAAATTTAAGACATAATAATTCACAATTCACATCATAACTAGTTTAAATGTTTCATACCCCGAAAAATGTCAATTGAGTGCGTATATAGTATTTGAAATGTGTACGAAAATCAAAATTTATGCCTGTATGCTAATGGTATGCATACCAATATAATGCACTCTCATAATTTCTTAATGCTATTTCTCATATACCATAGTCTAGGATCCTATGTCCTAACCCTTAGTATGAAAAACGGGATATTACAATCTCTCCCCCTTAAGAAATTTCTTCCTCGAAATTCTTACTTAATTAATGAAATAGGTGGGGATATTGTTTTCTTATGTTCTCCTCCATTTCCCATGTAACTTTTTCACTCAAATGATTCCTCCAATGGACTTTAACCAATAGGATCACTTGATTTTTCAATTGCTTATTCTGATAGCTCAGTATCTTAATCGATTCCTCAACATAACTCATATTACTTACAATTTCAACTTCTTATATTGCTAACACATGTGTTGGATAAGACCGATGTCTCCCAAGTATACTCACATGGCACACATTATGACTATGAGACATCTCAATTGGTAAGGCTAACTTATAAGCCAATGGTCCAACCGTCTCGATAATCTCATATAGACCAATGTATCTAGGGCATAGCTTACCCTTTTTACTAAACCTGAGCAGTCTTCACTAAGGCGATACTCTCAGAAACACTTTATCTCCTACTTGATACTCCATATCTCCCTGGTGAAGATCCACATAACTCTTCTTTCTATCTTATGTTGCTTTAATTTTACTACGGATTAACAGTATCTTGAATCAGTTTTGAGCCTTTGACAATCTTTAGACCCTCTTCATCCTAATATAAAGGCGAACGACAATTTTTGCCATATAACGCCTTATAAAGTGCCATATAACACCTCATTGACATTGGGTACACACAATCTCTGCTTCAACCACAATGTCCCATTCCTCAATTCAAACTCAGAATTCGGATTCAGTTTCAACTTCTCAATTAACTTCACAAATTTTGGATCTTTCCTTTGAAATTTTCTGATCTTTTACTATAACATCGGTCTAAGCTACAATGTAGCTAATAATGCTTCATTATACCCCAAATTCAGCTCAATATTCAATGCTCTTAATTGAACTACGTTTGGTAACCTCGATATCTAAATTTGTGCTACACTATTATTGAATTTTTTGCTTAATGCATTAGCTACAACATTAGCTTTACCAGGATGATATTTAATTGTTCAATCATAATCTTTGAGCAACTCAATCTATCGCCTTTGTCCCATATTCAGTTCCTTCTAACTATAACAAGTTTTAGATCATAAACTAGATAGTTAAACTCAAGGGACCTCAACTGTCTCGATTCATATGCAATAAGTTTGCCATACTGCATTAGAACATATCCTAATCCCTAGTGTGACCCATCACTACACATAACATAATCTCTAAATCCAAATGGAATAGGTAACACTAGTGTTGTAGTTATCTAGCGCTTTAGCTCGTTAAAACTTCTTTGACGTTCATCAGTCCATCTTAATGGTATATTTTTCCTAAGAAGTTTTGTCAAAGGGGCTGAGATCAGTAAAAACCCTTTAACAAATCTCCGGTTGTATCCTGCTAGTCTAAGAAAACTCTGAATCTTAGACACATTACTGGGAGCTTCCTGCTTCATCACTGCTTTTACTTTCTTTAGGTCTATCTATATGCCCTGTCCAGTTACTATATAACCTAAGAACACTACTTGATCAAGTCAAAATTCATACTTACTGAACTTGACATACAATTGCTTCTCTCTCATTATCCACAGGACTAACCTCAAATTCTTATAATGTTCTTCTTTGGTTTTCGATTACACCAAAATATCATCTATGAACACAATCATAAAATAATCTAAATAAGGTTAGAATACTATATTCATCAATGCCATAAAAGCAGCTGGAGCATTAGTGAACCCAAAAGGCATCACTAAAAACTCAAAGTGCCCATATTTAGTTCTGAATGCACTCTTCATCAGTCCATCTTAATGGTATATTTTTCCTCAAAAGCTTTGTCAAAAGGGCTGAGATCAGTGAAAACCCCTTGACAAACCTCCGGTAGTATCCTGCTAGTACAAGAAAACTCTAAATCTCAAACACATTACTGGGAGCTTCTCGCTTCATCACCGCTTTTACTTTCTTTAGGTCTACCTGTATGCCCTATCCAGTTACTATATAACCCAAGAACACTACTTGATCAAGTCAAAATTCAAACTTACTAAACTTGACATACAATTGCTTCTCTCTCATTATTCGTAGGACTAACCTCAAATACTTAGAATGTTCTTCTTTGGTTTTCAATTACACCAAAATATCATCTATGAACACAATCACAAAATGATCTAAATAAGGTTGGAATACCTTATTCATCAATGCCATAAAAGCAGCTGGAGCATTAGTGAACCCAAAAGGCATCACTAAAAACTCAAAGTGCTCATATTTAGTTCTTAATGCACTTTTCAATACATAAACCTCTGCTATCTTCAATTGATAGTACCCTGATCTCAAGTCTAGTTTAGTGAACACCTGAGCTCCTTGCAACTGATCAAGTAAGTCATCTATCCTTGGTAAAGGATACTTATTCTTCACTGTCACCCAATTCAACTGTCTATAAGGGTCATCCTTTGTGGAGGAATAGATATAGGAGCAAACTTAGAACAAAGACAATAGCGAACTCTGTCTCCCGATCCGGGGGTAAACTAGATAATTCAACGGGAACACATCTAGGAAATCCCTAAGCCTCATATCTACCTTGAATCAATCTCAAAGCACAAATTGATGAAATTAATCTGGCTGGTACCGCTTAACTAAGCCCTAAACTGTAAATCCTAAACCCTAAATCGTAAACCTTAAATCGTAAATTCTAAACCTTAAATCGTTAACCCTAAAACCTTAAACCTTAAACCTAAAACCTAAACACTAAAACCTAAACCCTAACCCTAAACCCTAAAACCCTAAACCCCAACCCTAAAACCCTAAACCACAAACCATAAATCCTAAACCCTAAAAACCAAAACCCTAACCCTAAACCCTAACCCTAAACCCTAAACTCTAAAACTTAAACCCTAAAACCCTAAACCAAAGTTTAAAAAACCAGACCGAACTGATCGGTCTGACCGTAAAATTTTTGAACTAGCCATTGGTCCAGTTCGGCTATAGCTAATAACCTTTATATATTAAAGCCAACCGGTTTATTAGAGAACCAACCGGTTTATGTCAAACCGAGTTAACCGGTTATATACAAAGCATAAGACATATCGTTCATTCCTCATTTCACCGAAGGTTCTAGGCTTCTTCTTCTCTCCAAGAGCTTCTCTTTGATCTTGTCTTCCCCGTCTTTTACCATCTTTGAGCCTAGTGTGGAAAGGAGCAGTAGAGAGGAGGAGTAGCTAATATGAGAGTAGATCTGGGAGTGACAACCTGGACGGAGCTTCTAGTGATGACGAAGATGTAGCCGACAATCCTCCAAGAAAGACATGATATCAATAACACACTCCTCAAGAAATCCAGGAGCTTGAAGCATAGGTTTTATGATTTTCCAACAAGATTATGCAGACTAGTTAGTTCACATGATTTTGCTCAGTAAGTCTTTCTCTTTTTTTTTTCCTTTGTCAATAGTATGTTCAAGCCTTTAAGGAGTGTCCTCATCCTAATGAGAAACAAAGATTGGAGCTCAGTGGTGCTTCAGTTTTGGCAACTTTCAAACCAGTGGTGCTTGGGTGTTAGAGTTCACCTCTACAGCTCTACCTGGGTTAATGATAAGACCGAAGAGTAATTCTATTACTTGTAAACGTTAACTTTTTTAGGGGTCTTTATTGATTTATTTCAATTTGTTATGTAGATAAGGAGATTATGATAAGGTAGTTGAATCTTAAGCTTTCATTCTAGTTTATAATTCTTGATTAGTTAGTTTCCTGTAATACTTAGAACTCTATTTCAATTTAGATTTTGATAGTTGTGTAACATTGTATGACTGTAACTTGTGTTATATATACCCAATGAAGTATTGAATTTATTAAGAAGTGTTTAATTTTTTCATACACTATTTTGGGCTGCTTTCCTCCAAGACTTGAATCAGTGAGAGACTGAGAGCTTTTCTTAAGTGATTACCATTCTGCTGTGTTTCTACTTTCTACTATTAGTTTGTTTCTGTTATGGTATTTGTTTCTATTATGACTTATGGTATTTGTTTCTGCTATGGATTTGTCTTCTGGGAATGAGTTATTTTGTTTAGTGTTTAGCTTTTGATTTGTTTCCATCCATGCAATAAAGTCGCTAAGTTTCATGTTGATAGCTTTACTATTGGTTTATATTGGTTTTGCTAAATTTTCTTTTTTCTTGTTTGCAAAAGCTTAAGTAATTTTCTTGTTTCTTACTAATTTTCTTATAACTTGTCTCTTGTTTATTTTTGTGTTGCTAATTTTACTGTTTCATGTTTATTGTTTCTTGTTTATATTGGAGTTGATAATTTATAGTTGTACATAATATTAATATTATAACTAGTTAAAGCTTTCTACTTTATCATACATACAAATAAATGCATACATTATACATATGAATATTTGTATTTTTATGTTATAGGTTATATGTTTGGAGTATGGAGAAAAATTCGATCTGATAGAATTTTGTAGATTTTTTAGAGCAGCACTTTGTTGTGTATGGCTCTTATAGGGATGATAAGTAGAATATTGCATTTCTAAGTTTAATTAACAATGAGTATCTTTATTAGTCATCAGGTTTTAGTCACCATCTTATTGTGATTATATGCAAAAAGATGATAATCATACATGAATTTTGTTGTGCGTATATTTTGGTTAGAGTTTATATTGGGATGACAATGAAAAAAATCAACATTTCATTGCAAGCTTGTAATGCTCTTACTCTAATATGTCATAGCTTCTCTTTTTTTCAATGGGTGGGCTATCCTCTTCAAGTTTTGATTCTCTGCAAACTTTATTTTAGGCATTTGTATCTTATGTAGCTTTGGCGATTGATGATATTTCCATGTTGTTAATATATTGTTATGTTTGTTGTCATTTCTTAGTTATCTTGTGGTGTATACTTAAGTAATGGAGCACTTGAGATTAAAGATTTCATTTTCCAAGTCTTCAACTAACAATGGTTCTTTAACTAATATTCAATGCTTAAATGGATTCAATGCTTGTTTAACGACTTTATGGAGTGAAAAAAATCATGGTCATATGTTTTATAAGTACTCAAAATACCAGTTAGTAAAAATTTTATGTTATGATATTTGATATGGTATTTAATAATTGTGTTAACAAAATTTTATATTTGATTCAGTCTAATAGGATTTTGTAGATTTTTTTAGAGTAGCACTTTGTTGTGTATGGCTTTTATAGGGATGATAAGTAGAATATTGCATTTCTAAGTTTAATCAACAATGAGTATCTCTATTAGTCATCAAGTTTTAGTCCCCATCTTATTGTGATTATCAGCAAAAAGATGATAATCATACATGAATTTTGTTGTGCGTATATTTTAGTTGGAGTTGATATTGGGATGACAATGAAAACAATCAACATTTCATTGCAAGCTTGCAATGCTCTTACTCTAATATGTCCCAGCTTCTTCTTTGTTTCAATGGGTGGGCTATCCTCTTCAAGTTTTGATTCTCTGTAGACTTTATTTTAAGCATTTGTATCTTATGTAGCTTTGGCGATTGATGATATTTCCATGTTGTTAATATATGGTTATGTTTGTTGTCATTTCTTAGTTATCTTGTGGCGTATACTTAAGTAATGGAGCACTTGAGATTAGAGATGTCATTTTCCGAGTCTTCAACTAACAATGGTTCTTTAACTAACATTCAATGCTTAAGTGGATTCAATGCTTGTTTAAGGACTTTATGGAGTGAAAAAAATCATGGTCATATGTTTTATAAGTACCCAAAATACCAGTTAGTAAAAATTTTATGTTATGATATTTGATATGGTATTTAATAATTGTGTTAACAAAAGTTTATTTTGGTAATGCTTATAAGTTTGGGAGTTGTATTTCTTTCATTGGCATGACAGAACTCTTTTCCAGAGAGGGTTATTGATGTTATTCAAAGATTGTTGACTGATAATGCTAGGTTGAGATGCAAATTAGCTTTGAGTTACAAAGTTCCAATTGAAGATAAGACGGGCAATATGTTTCTCAGTATTGAAATCATTGGGCTTAAAATGTTTTACATGATTGTGGTTACATGAGAAGTACTTATATTGTACATGACAATATGTTTAAAAATCAGTTAGTCCATTCATATGTGAGTTCGTATGTAATTATATTGGAAATGAAGTTCAAATTGTGACAATATATTTAGAAAGTCAATCATAAAAAATTTGTCTGCATAGTTCCATTTGACAAGCATAAACATGTAATCTATTAACTTTGACTTTCATAAATTTGTAACCCTGCAAGCTTATTTATGTTGAACTTTTCAAAGACAACTTCTGCATATTTTGAATAATTAATGAATATGAAATATTTAACTTAATCTCTATGCTAAGAAAGTAATGTACTTTTTCAGGATTAAACATCTTAAATTCAACTTCACTTTTTTTTCAATGAATTCATATACTTCGCCACCAATAATTAACTCATCTACGTATAAGAATACAATCAACTTCATATATTTGTTTTCAAGTAACACAAAGAGAGAAGCTTCATTTTCAGTTCTTCTAAGTCTTGTCTTAATTAGGTAATTATCCATTTTATTGTATCAAGCTCTTAAGGCTTGCTTTAAGTTATAAAGAGCTTTATGTAGTAAATATACTTCCTTCTCCTTACTATATCTATAACATATGTTGGTCTTTTT
>JAOQML010013844.1:0-12114 GCA_027568935.1 Erythroxylum urbanii | reverse complement strand
AAAGATCAATGTGTGTGGATTCTATGAAGAGTCGCATCCTGTCCTTCCAATAATGATAATCTTCACCATTGAACACAACAGGTCTTGTGATGGAGGCACCTTCAGTTATAAAAACATGTGATTCAGCCATAGATCTTTTTCCTTACTTTATAAAGGTGGTTTTTGGAAACCGAGCTCTGATACCAATTGAAGTAAATCACACGTTAATATAGAAATTACCTATAATAGAAAAAATACACAAGAAAGGGGGTTAAATTGTGTATTCTTTTTGCGAATACAAATTTTTTAATTTTTCTTGATAAGAACTTCTCTGACTTGTTAAAAGAATATCACTAACGAAAACTTTTATGAGATAAATCATAAATAACTTCTATATACTTATTCAAGAACAAAATATATTAAGTTGAGAGATAGAGGATAGACACAGCGATTTTATACTGGTTCACCCCAAACCTTGGTATGCGGCCACTCCTCAGATTTCTTTTGAGTATTCACTATACTTCAAAAAATTACAAGTATTCTTTCTTTCTTCTCGAGCCTCTTCAGGTCTCATACACCAAGTATTCTTTTTCAGCTATCTTAGCCTCTCCAGGCTCTTAGCCTTTTCTTTCTCGCACTAGAAAGATATCATAAGCTATTGTTACAGTAGTTTAGCTCTTTCAGTATCGCACTGCAAAATTTTTAAGTATACACTTGAACGCTCAAAAGTTGTAGAATCAAAGATCTCTTGAAAAGTTGAAAGGTTGTAAAGTTCAACGTTGTTCACTCTTCGACTACGACTCGTATTTATAGTTTAAGTCTTCAACTGCTTCTTTGATTCTTGATAACCGCTTCTTGATTCTTGATAACTGTTATTTAGTTGAGTTCTGTAACCAACCCTAATTAACTAACTGCTCGACGTACTAACGTATCTTCTGCTTCGTCTGTGTTTTGTATCTTCTATGTTTTGCTTCCTTCTGTGTTTTACTTCTTCTGTGTTTCTACTTCTTCTGTCTTTACTTCTTCTGTGTTTCTACTTTTACTGTCTTCTACTTCTTCTGTGTTTTGTTTCGTTTGTGTTTCACTTCTTCTGTCTTCTACTTCTTCTGTGTTTTATTTCTTCAGTGTTTTGACTTCTTCTGTCTTCTCCTTCTTCAGTGTTTTATTTATTCTGTGTTTCGACTCCTTCTGTCTTCTACTTCTTCTTTGTTTCACTTCTTTTGTATCTCCACTTCGTCTGTGTTTTCTTCTGTATCTCACTTCCTCTGTGTCTTACTTCTTCTATATTTTTCCTCTATGTTTTGTACTTCTTCAAATAACACACTCATCAAAGTAGTTCATTTATTTCTAACATTATTATTATTTGATTTTCATCAAAATTAATTATCGTAAAGTCCTCCTGACTTAACAATAGCAGTGGGGGGTGTTACACTAAGGTTTAAGTTGCACGAATCGAACTTCTAGTAACTCTTGTGTTCATACAAGAGCACGGTTTCAAAAATAGAAAGAAAGAACAAAAACTAAAAACTAACTAAAATGCCTTAGACTAAGGAAATAAATTAATCGCCTCCCCGACAATGGCGGCAAAAACTTGATTTGGGGTTTAATTATGTGTAAGTTTTAATTATTAACCCTCGATAATCTGTAAGCACATGGTTTGTTAGCGTAGTACCAAAGGTGTTAATCTCACGAAGAGGGAACTAATCTAATGCTAAAATCTAAGGCTAGAAACAAATAACAAAAATTCAAGATGCAATGAAACTAAAACAAGAATTTAATTCATTCAATCAAACTAAGAATCAAACACAAAAATACTAATTACCAAGCAATTGCAACTCACCTAAGAATTAATCGAAAGAAATTATTAATTGAGGGAAATGGAATTTTACCTATCCTTAATGCTAACCTAACTGATTATGAATTACCGGATTGCTAGTTATAGATTATCCTAGGGTTGATTACTCTCTCTCGAGTTATAACTATTAACCCTAAATCATAAACTCTAATCAGATTATGGAGTTTGCAATCTCTCAATTCACAACCTATCCAAAAACCTAATTAGTTCTAAAGCTCTCCAATAAACTATTAGAAACCTATAGAAGATCTAATTCAATTATGGTTTCTATTAAATCACCTACTCTCGTTAGTCCAATTTAATCATTTTTCATTCGATTCACCCTCTCATTTTATTATCGCATTATGCAATAACATAATCAAACCACAACAACATCTAATAAACACATAAACGATCAGATTCTCATTAATTCAAGAATAAAATTTCGAAGCTGAGTTTAGAACATCCTCAACATTCTAGATCCTATCATCAATTGTTCAATCCAATTGTATACACTAATAAAACTAAAATAATAGGAAATACAATGTAAAATGGATAACGAGAGGTAGCGATATCTGGAAACCTCCTGAGCCGGGAAGTACTTCGAGTCAGTTTCTTCTCCTCTTCTCTCTTCCTTCTTCTCTTCCTCTATCTCTCAATGATTTATCTCCAGGGTTTCTCAAGGAGGCTGATGCAAAAGCTCTTTCTTTCCCTCTTTCTCTTCTTTTTATATCCTCTTGTGATTTGGGAAACTCTAAGGTTTTTCTAGGGTCTAAAAGTCCAAAAAATCCCTCAAAACTTGACTTTCTTGAGTGTCTACATATCTGCCCGATGCAGGACACGATTGTGGCCATGCAGGCTACAATCGTAGGCCATTCCCTAGGCTTTTGTCACAATCGTGGCATATAGGCCACAATTGCGGGCCAAATTTGGTGCTTCTGTCATGATCGTGGCCTGACATGCCACGATCGTGGGCTGTTATTTCGGCCCGATTGTCTTTAAAACTCATCCATTCTTAGATGTTGACCCTGAAACACTAACAAATACATCAAGGTACCTAGAAAACATAGTATTTAAGTTCAAAAAGTTATAGTAACCCCTAAAACACTTAAAACATAAATAATTAACAAACTAACACAATTCTAACCTAAATACATACTAAATGATTAAATTGACAGCTAAACACATATCAAACTATGCCCTAAAACATGATGAAATTTACACTTATCAACTTCTAAATCACACATAGAGTACCTTATCCCACATTTATATTTTTCTTCACCAAATTTTAAACTTTATCGAGGTATTTCTCAATAACACTTCTGCCTCTATTTTTTAGATTCATATTGGGATATTTGATCCTATGAATTCTTTCATGTTTTTATTTGATCTTTATATATCTATTATACACTATTTTAAGGTGTTAAAATAATAAATTAGGTGAATTAGGATTTATATGTACTTCATATGGTTGAAAATTCTTAATATAACTCATATTGATTACTCTAGTGACTTAATTTTAGGGATTGGTCAGTTTAGGCTCTATAGTGGGATAAAAGGTGGGGGATTGATATTTTTAGTATTATAGGATTTAGGAAATGGTTATACTATACATGTATAATAGAAATATGATATATGATTATTATAGGATAGTTACATTAAAGTTGAAGGTTCATTTTTACATTTTACATATTTTTACACAATACTCCACATTTATATATTCATATAATATTGTTTATTATTTTTTTCCTCTTATTTATTCTTTTTATTAGGTATTCAATATGGAAAGCATTTAGGAACTACCTTGACATCCTAGGAGACCTACACATCAGTTGCTATGTAAGAGGGCCAAAGTGGACACCATCACCTTTTCATCGTACACTACAATCCCAATGTCATGATAGGTGTGAGTTATAGTTTTGTTTTATAGGTTAAATAGTTTTTTTTTAAGTTTTTTCATAATCATGTATTTAGGATTTAGATTTATGAATTTGTTAGTGCTCATGTGCGTTTTATTCAATTGTTGATTAGGGTAAGAATTTAATATTAATACAAACTTTATAAGATATTTAATGTGCTTTGATGATAAGTGCAGACAAAAAATTTCAAAGAAAAGAAGAAGAAGAAGAAGAAGTTGGAAAAAGGAAGTAGTCATGATCTTGCATGTGCATAATCAGGAAAAAATGCAGGATGGAGAGTTAAAGGCTCTCCGTTATAACTAGGTAGCAACATTTACGGTTATATAAATTCCAGCTTTTCTATGTCATAAGATTTTTGTATTTTTGATGATTCAGGACTATTTTTTGAACTAAAACAAGGTGAGGATTCCTTAGAAGGATCAAGAATTATTTAAGGCAAAGAAAAACGTAAAAGAGGTGGTTGGAAAACACAAAAGAAGAGATTAAAGAGCAACATCCTAAAGAACAAAAGCTGTAAAGTTCTAACTTAAGGCAAAGAAAAGAATACATGTATGATCAATTCTATACTATTTTATTTTATTTCCTTATTGTTTTTGAATGTTAATGATGAATCAATTGGGGTATATAGTTACATCTATAGATTGCTAGATTCCTTTTAGGAAATGATCTTGATTTATTTGTTAAAATTTACATTCTTGATTTAATGGAATATGCCTGTGATGTTTATTGCTTTGTGTTCAATTTGAATAAAGTGATTAGATTGGATCATTTGGGTTGTATTGCATAGTGATAGCTAGTACCACAATAAACCTATAAACATCAAATTAGTAAGAAAGTGAAGAGATCTTAATTGTTTATTAGTTACCCATATGATTGTTTTAAATCCAAGTGCATAGTTGGGAAGAGTTTTGATAAATTAAGAGGTCACAATTCATTTCTGTCTATTTTAATTGAGATTGCTTGATTAGATATCAAGGGTCATGTACTATTAAATTAAGAAGGTGAATTGAAAACAAGTACGAATAGAAATAATTTGTAGCTTTCATCATTGATCAATCAACTAATTCACTGATGTTTATTTCAATTTTTAGTTATCAATTCTTTATTTTATTTTAACTTTTAATCTTTTATATTATTTTTTACCTTAAACAAAATTTACAATAATTTTTGGGTAACTACTCCATTCATCATAGGACGATACTTTACTGGTAGTAAAGAAACTTTTTAGCCATCGTTAAGGATTGATAAGTTATCATCTACTGCTGTCTAAGTTACCTTGGTTTAAGGATTTTTAACTCTTTTCTTGAGCGATTATAGATGTATAAACATAAGAGCAACTAGGAGTTCAAGGAAACTCTTAGATACACAAGTTTCTGATATCACTAAGTAAGAGAGGGAAATTTGAAAAGCAAAATGCCAAGAAGCTATAGTCACATTAATGGTAAAAGAAAGAAAATAAAGAGGACAGAAAGGAACTCTCATAGACTTTATATGGTTGGAAGCTAATGCCAATCAATAAAGGATTGCAAAACCATCAGTGTAGACTAATATTTTTGAGATTAAACTAGCTCTGTTAAACATGTTGCAAACTAATGTCTAATTTTATAGACTGACCATTAAGGATCCTAATGCTCGTTTAGCCAATTTCTTGGAGATAGGTGACACATTTAGGCATAATAAGATGAGGCTAATTCCATTCAAACTTAAACATCTAGTCAAGGCATGGCTGAATTCTCTCAATCTAAAAATTGTAATGATATGGGAACAGTTGGTATAAGTCTTTTTACTTAAATACTTCCCTTTAATAAAAAATACAAGTATCATAAAGGAGATAACAAATTTCTAACAAATTGAAAGGGAACTGTCATTGGAAATAGGATGATTACTTTGTTCTGGCAAGACAACCGGATACCAGGTTGCCCTCTAAAGAATATAAGAGAGTTACAAGAATTAAGAGATAACATTCCTAACAACTAAAGTATCTCCAATGGTCTAGTTTGCAAAGATTTGATCTCTTGCAAAACAATGATAGGAATATGTAGAATGAGATCAATACGTTAGTGCTAAACGAAAATTTACTTAATAAGAATTGGTGGTGCCCAAATACTAATGGTAACTTTAGTGATGCTTCTTATAGAAAACTTTTTCAATAGAACCTCAAGTGTGTGCCATAGCTTAGCCTGGTTTCGTGAAAATATAATCTTCATAGAGCTGTGACAACTTTATGGAGAGCTATAAAGGATAGATTAACAACAATTGATAGATTGAAATTTTTTAAATATTTGACAAATTGGTGTAGTCTTTATAGAACCCAAATGGAGAGTACATTACATTTTTTCTTCAAATGAGGCTTTAATAATGGAGTTTAGAAAATAGTTCTTAATAAATTTGCCATCACCTATCTACCAGATGAGTTGTAGCAAATTATCAACTGGAGCTTGAACTTACAAAACATTAAGAAAGACATTAAATGGTGCTTTTATATTTCCTTATCTTAGTTGGTGCCAAACATATGGGATGAAAGAAATAAACATTTCTTTTGTAATAAAGAAAGAAGCTAAGAGGAACTCATTAAGGAGCTTGTTAATTCCATAAAACTTCATACAATCACCTTCTGTGAAAAGTTTTACATAGATTCAAATTGTATTGATGTGTGGAGCATAAGTTAGCATAGATTTGTAATAGTTAAAGATGCTAAGTTATATAGTTTGCTTCATTTGATTTCAAGTTCTCTCCTTGAGAGATTTTACATTATCAACTTGCTCACAACCTTTAATGGCTTAATTCAATTACAATTTTTGAAAAAATCATATATGAAGCATAGGAAAGATTGAAGGCATTGCAAAGGAGCTGCTTACACCATAACTTACCTAAGGAGTTCCTTTCGTAAACATTCTACACTAGAGTAAATCCACCAAGGAGAAGTACCATTGATGCAATAGCTAGAGGTTCATTAATGAAGAAGTCCGTGGATGCTGCACATGATTTCTTATAAGAGATGGTAATCAAAACTATCTATAGAAATCGAAAAGGAGTAAGCAACAAATAATCTACAGAGATCAAAAAGGAGAGCTTGATGTGGATTTAGTGATAGCTTCGTAAATTGAAGTAGCTAACTTAGCCAAATAATTAAACAACCTCAAAACCACTTCTTCCATCCTACTGAAGGTAATATAGCATAAATATGAATTATGCGATCAAGAAGGCCATATTACAACTGATTGCTTTATAGTAGACCACAATATTATGGAGAAGTTGAATTTTATAAGAGCACAAATAGGTCTAGGTCGTAGCAATCTGTATTCTAATACTTATAATCCCGAATAAAAAAACCATTTAAAATTTTCTTAGTCTAACAATGCAGGAAACCCAATGAGAGCATAAGGCCTATTAGGATTTCAGTCAAATGGGCTTGATTCATTGGAATTGAAGATAGATAAGCTAATGGATGTGCTAAATTTCAAGTTCACAAGCCAAGATGAGAACTAGAAGAAGATGGAAGCTAAATTTGACCAAATTGCAAATAATCATGCTTTTTACATCCATAATTTAGAGTTTTAAGTAGGGAAATTAGAAACTGCATTGTCTACACAAAATGTGGGGATTCTATCTAGCAACACAGAGTCTAATCCAAAGGAGCAACTAATCGTTAATATGCTTAAAAGTAGGGAAAAATTTGTAGAGCCTACTGAGTAGAAGTTTGAACCCTATACTATTGGATGCTAAGAGAAGGAAAACAAGAAGGAAGATAAGAAGAAGAAAGACCGTTTGTCCCTCCCCCTCTATATGTACCAAAGATCCCATTTATAGAAAGGTTAAAGAAGAATCAAATGGAGATGCAATTTGCAGGGTTTTTAGAGAAATTAAAGAAATTGTAAATTAACTTGTCATTTGTGGAGGCTTTGGAGAACATACCCAAGTAAGCTATATTTCTCAAAGATATCCTATCAAATAAGTGACAGGACAATTAAACGGTATCCTTAATAAATAGTTGTAGTTTCATAATTATCAACCACATACCCTCAAAATTGAAAGATCTAAGGAGTTTATTATACCATATGTAGTTAGCAATTTATAATTTATAAGTGTTTGTGTAACTTAGGTACAAGTATTAATCTTATTCCTTTGTATATTTTCAGGAAATTAGGGCTAAGAGATGTGTAGCCAATGTCCATGCTTATTCAATTATTAGATCAATCTATAAAGAAACCACTTGTCGTGGTGGAAGATGTGCTAGAAAAATTGGACAAGTTTATTATTCATATAGATTTCGTAATGCTAGACTTTGAAGAAGGTCAAAACTATCCATTAATTCTTGGTGGACCGTTTACAAATACAGGAACAACCTTGGTGGATTTTTATGAAGGGAAACTAATTCTTCATATTGGTGATGAATAAGTTGAGTTCAAAATGACCAAGACACTAAAGACTCCGAAGGCAAGAAAATCTTGTATTAATATTGATATAGTGGATGAGTGTGTAAAGAGCAAGAGGAGAGCCATAAAGAAGATATTGATGTTGAAGATGTAAACGATAATAAAAAGCTAGAGGAGGACGAGTTAGGTGAAAAATTAAAATGCGAATCATTAGTAAGGACGGAAGCAACCACGATACCCTTCATTGAGAAACCACCCATTATAATGTTGAAAATTGATGGGGAATGATTGCACCTTTTCTAATTGTCAATATTGAAATAATCGCAAGTGTAAGGCGTAGTTGTAGCTAATAGTGGTAAGTACAGGTTGATCCTACAAAGATGATGACTAATAGTAGTTACTGTTATCCTATTATTTAGCCTAAGAATTTGACTGTGAATTTTGATTAAAGAAAATAAAACTTAAGCAACTGAAATAAAACATGCAGCAAGATTAAGCAGGGAATTAAGAAATCACTTAAGAAATTACCAATATAAAAAATTAGTGACTAGGTTTCAAATCCCCTAAATACCCTTAATTGATTAATCTTTTATTATGCAATTGTTTTATTGATATATTATACCGTGGAGATTCCTATGGTATACTAATAGCACACTCTTGAGTCTAATAACAACTAATCCTAAAGTTATCAACCAAATTATTCAGGTTAAATTTTACAAAATTGCTTTACTGATTTGTGATTCTTGTTATTAGTTTTAAACATAATCTAGAGGATTTATGTCATTCTATCTATAGGGTTACAATCAACTCCTTCCAATTATGGTAAATCTATTCACACATAGGATTTCTCAATCTTTGTGTTATTAAATCAGATTATACACTGATATTTTGGATCTATTAGACCATATATAAATGTCTAATTGAATCATAATATATCAATCTAAACAATTGCATTAATAAAAGAATCAAAACATGCTATTGCACAAAACTAGGGTTCATCTAACCTAGGCACTAAAAGAGTTTATTTACATATGGTAAAACAAGAAATCAAATATAAGTAGAAACAAAAATGAATTGAAAACAATGATTTCATAATTCTAATTCTCCCTGATTGTCTTCTATTAATATTCTTGCAAGGTAGAGGTTTGATCTTGTATTCCAATGGATCTTTCGATGATTTCTTCGTGTTTTCCACTTCTTTGACTCAAAATTACCCTTTTGAACAATCTCAACTTCTGTATTCGTCTCTTAATGCTTGCTCTCCCATTTTACCTCTAAATATGTATTTTTATAATAATTTTTAGGGTTTTCAGTGATACACAGTGGCCTACGAGACTATGTATAACCTAAAATACCCAGAATTTATGATTATACACAGCCAGAGAGAAGTAGACGGGTTGATACACGGCTCTGTATTGCCTTTTTGCTTCACACCTTTGTTTTATGTCATGTTTTCATCCAAATTCTTCTCCTCTTAGCCTATGAAGGCAATTATAACATATAAACACAATTGGAACAAAATTAAATACCAAATATATAATAAAAGTATAAAATATCAAGCAAAAATACATCAAATATGTGGTATAAATATGGTTAATTATACGTTTATCAAACATCCCCACTCTTAAGCTTTTGCTTGTGGTCATGCAAACCATAACAAAACTATAAATCTTACGACATTTATCCTTCTGTCCAATCATATTATAAATCATCATATCCTATTGAATCAAATTAACCTACAATTAGAGTAAAATTATCCTAAAATTAACTTTTTAATTCAATATTAATAGTAATCACACATCAAAAGCGTACACTTTACACCCTTACTGAGATTTTACTTAATTTGGTCAAGTGTTAAGGATAATAAGTATCAAAACTCTCAATCAATGCATAGTAGAACTCTTACCATAGGTTTGCAATATTACCACATCTCTACCACTTATGTATAAACTAGAAAAAACTCAAAAGATCTTAATATAAGTTGTAATGGGGTTTAGGTACCGTATGGTTGGGATATTAAAACGGGTTAAATTAAAGGAAATTTACTAAGACAATTTACAAGAAACTTGTTTACATTTTATAGAGGTTTAGTCATCATAGAGACAATGGTACTTTATACTTTTCTTCTATTCTTTTTCTATGCTTTTTTTTCTAAGCAAAGAATCTTGAACTTTTACATTATACCACAATTAAAGAAATATGGGACCTTTAAATAATTTTAAGTCTTAAACAAGTAAAGAATGTAAATAACCTTCAAGGATTAAATCAATAAAAAGGTCTTCAAAGAAAAATAGGAAAAAGGTTAATATGTGGGTATAATAATAATGAAAAAAGCTAAGGCTCAATTTGGTTATTCCTAAAAGATATTTTTATGGCTGTGGTAATTATCAAAGAAATAGGTTTAAACAAATTGTTGAATCTGTATGCCTTCATCATGTCAATGGTTATAGTTAACAAATATGATCTCAATATATATAATAAAGGAAAGTTTTAGACTCATTCTACTATACATGATAACACAAATGAAAGAAATAAAAAGAGCTTAAAAATTTTTAAAATTTCACTCTTAAGCTCAAAAGCTCATGAAAAAGATGGGTTTATATGTGCAAACAATATGAAATTTCATTCAATTTGATTATTTCAATGAATTTTAAAAATATGACTTATAAAAGTAATTTTATTCTAACTATCATCCTTTTCTATACCAATTCAATCAATATCCAATAATGAAATACAGTATTTACAGACAAATTTTAATTAAGTCAAGATACCAGTTCATAAAATATTATAATTAGGAGTATAATAAGTTTAAAAAATGTTAAAAATTCATTAATCCCTTCCTCAAACTTAAATTTGTATGTTGTCCCCAGTCTACACAATGTAAATATCTATAATAACTAAGAAAGGTTGGTGGAACTTTCTTAAATGTGACGATTTTTCTAGTTTTTGATCCATCCAATTCAAGATTACAGCCTTATAAAATATAAGAAATATAAAATAACATTAACATTGATGTTTCAACAAAAGAAAAATACAAAATTAGAAAGGAAAAGAAAATATAAAATAGTTAAACGTCTCCCTTTTTTGTTGTGAATAGTTTGATGGTGGAAGGTCCTCAGGTTAATGATCTTGAGAGTATGGAGGAGTTGATGATGAAAAGCCTACACCAATGGGGGCTAGAAAGTAATGCCCTGATGGTACACCGCTAGCAACAATAAATTGCCCATCCATCTAACTGATGTCTCGAGCCTGCTCGTTCGCTCTATAAGCTCCACCTAATGTCTCTCCAATCGAGCTATTTTCATTTGGTTCTTATCCTTCGGTGCAATCCCACAGGTTTAAGGTGGTGGTGACTGTGACTGTGGTGGCTCCTCCCTATCTCCACCCTCCATTACTGGCTTGTCAGTCTCCTCAATAATTCTATAAATGTCTCTAGTGGGACCTTGACATCGACTTACAATTGAGCAAGTTTTCGTAGAATTATTGAATTTTTTAAAGATAATTTTATCAAACAATTTTTTAGATCTGGACAGTTTTTAGAAATTGTAGGATTTATTTTGTTTGATGTTTTTGTATGTTTATATTTGAGTTCCAGAACCTTAAAATTATTTTTTATGTGATAAAAATGTGATAATTTGATGTTTGTTGCATGCCTAAATGATTTTTCTCGAAATTTGATTTTCAGAAAATTTTAGAAGTCATATTTGTCATTTTTGGTGTCTTATTGGTGTTTCGGTGGTCATGATAATTTTTGGGTGATTCCTAAATTATTTTGATCATCATGAAAAGACCTAGAGATGTTTGAAATGATGATTTGATGCTTTAGAAATTTTGGGAATTATAGAAATTATTTTTGAATTAATGTTAGTAGAGCAATAAATTTTCTAGTAAGACTAGAAAAATTGGCATATGTGACAAAATTGAAGTTGTTTAATTTTGGACATCAAATAATTATTTTAAGGTAAATTAATTATGAATTAATTTCTGGAATTAGGAATTCATGTTA
>JAOQML010013834.1:0-12116 GCA_027568935.1 Erythroxylum urbanii | reverse complement strand
AAAACAAATTAATCAAATTAAACCTCAAAATAAACTAAATACATGCTTATTAGTAAGAAAAGGATCGGGGCCCAACATCAACAATGTTGTTCAACCCAATATTATCAAAAGTTTTAAAAAAACTAATCGCACATCTAAAAAACAAAATCTTTTCTCGATAAAAAAAGGAATAAATAATAAACATGGGAAAAGGAGAGCTAAGACATACCAAACTATACGGACAACAACATTGAAATTTATTGGAAAAAGGAGCAACCGTAGCCCAACCTGCAATACATGATTGGTCAGTAAGTTCACTCAAATAATTTTTTGCAAAACAAAAGAATTTGAGAAAGTTTAGAGAGAATTGAGGGAGAGTGATGGGTATTGGAGATCGTTTTGATGGAAAGATACCGGAAAAAAATGAAACGAAAAACAGAGATGAAAGTGAGAAGGCTTCACTCTTCTTTGTGTGGAGTTTCTTCACGAAGAAATGGTGAAGGAAAGCGAAAACCTAATAGTATATAAAAGGTGCCTGTTTGCGTTGTAAACGTAAATGACGAAAAAAAAGTCTACTCGAAAAAGTTAAAATGAGGGGCTTTTTTGGAAAGCTCCAAATTTGAGTTTCTTAAAAAGCTGTATTTTAGCTTCTAAAAAAGTCATTTCTATTAAAAAAGTACTTTTGAATTTTACGGACAAACACTCATTTTTCTTAAAAATAGCTTTTGCGGTGAAAAAAAGTATTTTTTCACCCTCCAAAAGCTGAACCAAACAGGCACTAAGTAGAAACTTAATAGAGAATAAATTATTTCATGTGTGTATTATGTGTATTATAATGAAAGGGATGGACCTATTTATATACAAAAGTATTAGATTAATTATGAAGAAAAAGTGCCTAAATATATTTACATTTATTATAACGTATATTATCATTATCAAAATGAAAAGAAAGATTAAATATATGTTTAATCATATTACATCAATTTTTATTTATATATAATTTAATAAAGTATTTCAATTGAATATGCTATCTAAACTCTTAACTATATTCTATTTAATTTAAATTAGTAGTAATTGAAATTTATTTTCAAACTCTATTGATTTAAATTGACTAAATAAAACCTAATGATAATCTAAAATTTATTCGAGTAACTAAATGTATAATTTACAATTAATGATAATTATAATTAAGGATGGTAAAAAAGGTTTGAGGTTAGTTTAAAGTCAATAAGTTTGGCTTGTGTCGATCGAGATTTAGGTTAGAATTAAACTAAAAAAAGGTTCAAAACTTAAGCTTTATCCACATATAAAACGACCCTTCTTTCTCTTGCATCTCTCATCTTTGCCATTGTGTCCTAGTTACCACCATTACCACTTGCTACTGCTTCTTTGCATCTCTCTCTCTATTGTCAATGCTAGAGATGTCAAAATCGACCCAGCCTGCCAGGCCCAGCCTGATTTTGCCCAACCAGGCCACGGGCCAAGCCCAGCCCGTGGCTCGCCCATTATTTCAAAAATGACATCGATTTTGAAGTTTTTCTGAAAAAATATAACGGACAGGGTTGGCCCGGCTAGATAGTGCCCATCGGGCCACGGAACACCATAGCCTGGGGTCTGCCCGATCCGACCCATTGACATCTCTAGTCACTGCGAACTGTTGCTTAGTTTCTCTGGTTATGTTAGATTAAAATGTTTTGATTGCCTGGTCTGTGGTCATTATCTTTTATTTTTGCTTTTTAACCCTACATTGCGTGGTTAAGATTAATGTGACCATTCGACCACTACATATGACCACTGCTTATAGATTTGTCTATGTATACTAAGACAATCTCATTATGGATGATTTTTAACTATGTTTCTCCTCTATTATAAATGCACCATAAAAGTCATCTCAAAGGAGCAATATGATTAAATGTTAAACTCTAGATATATGTGCTCGATAATCTACAAATTTTATGTTATGTTTGAGGTTTCTTATAATTATGATGAATAATGAAAATAATTATGAAATTTACAAGAAAATTAGTTATTGTTCAGGTAAATAGATGTATAGACATGGGAAGAACGTAATATGTTATTATTCATAATCTTATATGCAAGAAGTAAAATTTGAAGCCAAGTAAGGAGATCAATAAACAATAATGTATACATAAGAGGAGTAATTAACAAGTATTCAAGAGTTGGATTTGTAAACTAAGGAAGGAAATATATATAAATATGGAACGAACATAACAAATTATAATTACAATGTTTCAAACTTAAAGTTGGAGCTTTATAGGCTATAGGGAGAAAACAAAAGTAGCCACCCTTTTTGCTATGTTTGACCATTTGGTTGTACTGCTGATGATATATCCTCTACTTCTTTACTATTTTAGGGACTTCTATAGCTATCAGGCTTATTACAATTACAAAAATATTGTATATTTTCTTCTTTATCATTATCATTGTGATTTTTAGACGTGTTAAAGAACTTTTATATAATCTATTAAAAGACTATTATGTTGATGATTCAAGGTCCATGTTTTGATACATTAAATCCTTGGTTTGTGGTTGCTAATGATAAATTTTTAGTCTATATATCAACAACTACTATCAAATATGTATTTGATATTTTTTCTAAAGTATATGTATTTGATAATTGTCATTTCCTTTAGACGTTTTTGTTCCACTCTTCATGACTAAAATTTTTATTCATGTAATCGCATGAGTTCTAAAAACATTTTAAGATTGCATGTTTATTATTATTTCAAATGGATAAAATTATCCTTCAATAACACAAGCTAACATAATAGAGAGTCAATATGGTACCCAGTAATATACCTAGTGAATAAACATTTTAGATTGAAAGACCTGGTTCTTTGAAGATAAGAAGTGATATTTAGAATTACTTCATCAAAAATAGATCAAATGATGGATTTTATAAGGCATAATGCAAATACTACCATAATATTTTGGCTGGAGGTTTTAAAGGTGAACCATCTCGTTAAAAGGTATATAGACTCCTGTAATAAAGAAATATGGTATTAGAAGGTCAAACTTTATTGACCCTTAACCTAATGAAAGAAAAGAGTGAAATGACTTCCGCGACTTATGATTTTGAAAGATCTAAATATTTATTTACAAAGTACACTAGATTGTGGATAATTAAAAAATTATAATGTTTGCTACATTAGTTTAATCAAATTTCAAGATGAGAAATTATAATATAATGAAGAAAGACATCTTCAAGATTTATGAAGAACAAAAGAATTTGATATTAAAGATGTTGTCAGTTAATCACAAATGAGTTGTAATTAGATCAGATATGTAGATTGTTGACAATTAAAACAAGGGTTATATAGCAACAACAACGCATTACATTGACAATAATTGGATTTCATATAGTCAAATACTGAGGTAAATAATATTGTTTAATCAAAGAGAGGGTAGAGGCAGTTTAAAATATCATAGTATAAGGAATGCAACACCTAAACAAATTGAAAAGTTTCCCAGTATCCATTGTTTAAGGCTAGGACTACTGGGGTATCTAATCTTATTTTCTCCCTTAGCTTTTGTCTCTTAGTGTCAATGTCAAACCAGTAGAGTGCTTTCATCTTTAATGTTTTTTCCAATCTTTAAGCATGTCACCGCTCCACTAGAAATTCTGTTTGCCCCTACTGTACTCCAACTTGGCAGTTTCTACCGCCTGTCTAAGGTTGAGCCTTGGGATTTGACAACGGAGTTAAAAATGCACCTACAAATGCTTTATGCCCAATCATTCTGGATAACACTTGCATCCTCTATATTACCGCAGTTGCTGACACAAAGTTAGCTAATCGACTCATAAAGTTCCTTAGGATTCACACAAAGAAAAGCAGTTGCCATTCATAGTTATTAAGGGCATTCTGAAAATGTGTGGGTCGAAATATGGCCTTCAAATTCAGTTTCAAATTAATGGATACTGCCAAGGGAAGTGACATATCTTGTCGAGGCAAAAATTTTTAAATGATGCCTTTATTTCTGTATCTTCCAGCCACTTTATCACCTACTTTGATGTCCCGTTTCTATAAATTATATACACAAATTATTTCTGGATTATAATTGGAACCACCTTTTTTCTAGACCTATCTCACATCAAAAACTCGACCTCAACCCCCTATAATTAGTTTTAGACAAGTTTCCTTTCAAGTAGATACCTGAATTCCAAGTATGGCTTGTAATAATATATCCTCCAGGCATACAACTTTTTTGCCATTTGAGACGCTAATTTATTAACTAAAATATCACCATCTTTACCCAGGATCCTAGCATCACATCTCCTTTTTTATGTAAATTATGAAGTTAATGGGATTTTAGATGCGAGATTTCTTAAGTAATCTTTTCAGAGCCTTGACTTGTCACATTAGTCTGAATGGCAGGAAATCATAAATCCTTTTTCCCCATTTCAAATCCAAGTGTTACCTGATCAATAAAACAAATAAAAGTCGATAAACACTTTATTGCCATTTTGCTGATAAAACTTGTTGAATTTGTCCCTAACAGAAAACAGAAACATATGGAGGAAAAGAACTCTCGATACTTCCTTGATTTAAAATAGCTGCAAATTCTATTCTCAAAATTGCCAATAGAATATTAATACTTCATATAAATTTGCAAGGTTTACTTAATTGGTCAAAATATCTAAACGTCTAGTCTAAAGAAGTTGTAGGGCGTGAAAATATCCAAAATTTATCATGGTACAATCCTCTCCTCGCTGAGCCCTTTTCTTTAAAGCACCTGTTCTCTCGAAGTTATAGGGCTATTTTGTCGAGTTCCTTAGAGAGAATTATTTCACAATTTAGACAAGACCTGGTACCAAATTCTACTAAATAATTATTCCCTACTATTATGACTTTTTGATTAAATTATTATAAATTATCAATTTTTTGATTAAAATTTCTTTTATCAATTTATAATGAGTGGCTCCATCGTGGAAGAATCCATTTTTTTCACCTTTAAACATAAATGAAACTTCCATAAAAAAAGGTTTGGAATTAAAACCATCTGATTTGATTCGTTCTCAATAGCCATAAGATGATCATCTTAAGGTGCTCCTTTTGTCAACGAATGCCACATGTTTTGCTATTATTTATGAGATTAGGCTAGCAATATCTAAGTGGATCTTTGATTCTAATAAAGTGATCGAACAATGGCAAAACAAATGATAAAGAAATTTGACAGTTATCGATCTATAATTTATAATACTATGATAGCTATCTTTGTATTTTCTCTAAGGTATAAGATAGAGGAAAGTAATGTTTTAAATTAGTAGTTGTATAGAGGCCACACTGAAGTACATATTATAACAACAACAAACTTATAAAAGTCCCACTAATATGCAGAGTCTAGGGAGGTCCAGAAGTACGCAGACTTACCACTAACTGGTAGAAAGGTTGTCTTTGATAGACCCATTTAAAAAAATAAAAATATACATATAAGATAATAATAAATAAATAAATACTTACAAATAAAATATAAAATAATAAATATAATAAATAATACAATAAATAAAGAAAATGTTAAGAATAAAAATAAAGGATAAAATAAATAAATAAATACAGTAATAAAAAAGAAGACAAGTAAATAAATAGAATAAACAAGTCATTACAAAGTGAGAAAGTTGTTTGATCATTCACAAAACACAGGGGAACCAAAAGTGATGGTGATATAATAAGCAAAGGAATCAAAACATTTACCACTGGAGGAGCTAGTATAGTCTTTCCTTACATATGATAAGAGGCCAAAGGAAATACAAAAGGTTGGAAGAATAATTAAAAGAAAAGACATCACCTTCAAGACTTACCATGTCAATAATGATGATTAGAATTTAACCACCTAAGTGAAAGTCATGGTACCAACCTTTATAATAAGAAAATTCAAGAGTTTTTAAAGAAGAAGAAAGTGCCAAAAGAGAAAAGACATTAAAGGTGAATGTAAGAGTGGATTTAAAAATAAAGCTAATAATGCTTTCTATGAATGTAGGAAACGTATACATGCAAAATTCTAATTTTCAAATCTTAAAGAGAACAATAAGCACAACAGGAGAGAGCTAAAGGAGAAAGAAGTCTTAAAAGTAACATGAATTAATTTGATCAATTCTAAAAATGAGAAATTCGAGCACGAAGTTGCAAACATATTCTTTGGCATATGAAAATGAGGTCCCCAAAGCCTACTTCAATATGATAGTGAAGATGATCTTATATATGATGAATACTTGAAAATCTTAAAATATTAACAAAAGTAGGAAAGAGATTATCTTTTAAACACAAGTATATAAAAAATTTGATATATGCAGTAAAATATTAAAAAAACCAATGCATCATTACATGAGTTTTGCCAATAAAAACTAGATAACTTATTGAATGAAAACATCGCAATTAGAAATGATATTGATAAGGTAAATTCTCACTCTTAGGTTTCAAAATATGTAAGAGACAATTATATGTGATATTAGATTATAGGAGGCCTCAGCTATAAAGTTATTTACGAGGCTAAGTTTCATATTATTATTAGGATATAAATAATAATGTAGTGCTTATAGGATGTAGAGAAGCAAATGTGCATATTGTCAATATCCGTGAGCTTTCTAGTAATAATGTAATGTGTATGAAGTCTACGAGTGAAAATGTTTAGATATCATATAAGAGGTTTAGACTTGCAAAATTGAAACTTTTGTCAAATTTGGTAAGATAACATCTTGTATATCAACTTTAAATGTTAAATTCTTGGAGGACAAAGTATATGAAGCTTATCAAATCAGTAAGCAATTAAAAAGCTCCTTTAAGAGAAAGAACATGGTAACTTCCTCTCAAGCTTTCCATCTTTGGCATACACATTTTGTTCCATATAGAGAAGTAACTTTAGAAGGTAAACACTTATCATAATCAACAAGTTTAGTAAGTTTACAATGCTCTATTACTTACTAAGAAGGAAAATATATCTTGATGCATTTGTTAGACATTTTAAGAAAGTCAATAAAAAAGAACTCAATATAACGTCCATAAGAAGTAACGTAAATATTTGGAGAATAATAGGTTTGAGTTATTTACTGAAGAACATATTGATAGCATAAAATACTTGTGGTGTAGTTTGTTTCATGATTATCAAATTTAAATAGATAAAAAAGGTAGATCATAGTAATTTAGAATCAACTTCATCTTTTATTAATACTTTATCATCAAGTTCAATTGAAAGTTTGAGTCTTTGTTTTAAGGAAGTCATAAAGAAAAAAGGGGTTAGGATGATAACTACTGGCAATTTCAGTATTTATAGTTACTTCTCAACTTGATTTTGGTTCTAGTTGTTGAATTGTAAGTTCTTATCATAGTCAACTTCATCTTAAAATCATGAAGCCCTGATGTATGTCTGAATTTGGCTAGATGTTGAAAATGTTTAAGGTAAACTCTATACTTTATGATATGTTAGTTTTTATTTTTTATAATTTTAATAATCATCTATCATAGTATCTTATTTTTATATTATGATTGGTATAAAGAATGTGAATATAATGGAGACCATTCTTCCAATTGAAAATTTGTTTGAAGAAATATTCAATAATGAAGGTATATTTATTTGTTCATCATCATGCATTCATTTAATAAAATTTTCATAATTGAGCATGGTATACACAATAATTTTCTATATGTAGATGAAGTATTGTATATTATTAGTGATCCAGACTGTAATGATTAATTAACCTATTTTCTACTATTGTTGATTTGTTTACTTTAATCTTTACCTTTTTGTTTTGCATGTAATTGATTTGAGCTATCATTCAATCTTGCAAATGAAAATGTATGTAGTTGAACTTTCATAAACTTAGTTTCTTTATATCAAAAAAGAAAATTTTATGTTATTGCCTTTATCATAATGTGTTTAGATAAGCTCAAGTTTTACTTCAACTTTTCCAAGTGATTGCTTATTTGACAGCCCATCGTGGTTTCCTATAGTTACATCTTATCCAATATTTGTTTTAGACAATTTGAATCACTTTAGGAAGAATACTTGTTTGTTGTATATTTAGTGCTTTTGATATTGACATAATATATTGTATTATTTTGGATTCTATCAAAGAAGTTTAATTGATTAAAGGAAGAAACTTTTGTAGACTGTGTTGGACTTTTGGGTGTGTTTTTTAATTTTTGTACTTGGCCTGGCTTGATCCAACTTAGCTCAATATGAGCAAAGCTAATTAGGCTCAGGCTTAGGTTATAAGTTCTAGGGTCAATTGGGCCTCAGTACAAGCCTGAATTAAAATAAAATTTGTTGACTCAGATATAAGCCATAGGCGATTTGAGCACAACTTATTGCCATCCTCAATTATAATCTATTTAAAAATTTACTACAAGCTGAATTTTTAATTAGTAAGTTAAGTGGTTCAATAATAAACAAAACACATGTTTACAATATTTATTATGTGGTACGTTGCATTTTTTTGAAGTTTCAAGAGTTTTACCTAAACTTGACAAAGTAATTCAGGTTTGATCTGAGCTACTAACTCGGTACAAAGTTAAGGATTTGACTTAAATTGATTAAGTTTTGAGTCGAACTTGAAATTTTTAATTTTTAAATTTTAAATATTAAATCCGATTTAGACTTTATGGTAGGCCCTACTCAAATCTCGACATATGTATTGAGTTAACCTTACAACTCCAATTATGCTCCTTCTTATATTCTCTTATGTCTTGTCGTTGCTCTTACAGACCATTTTTTGTTATATTTCATTTTTTCTTTAAGTCTTAGGCCTCTTATATCCTGACCTATAACCGTTTGTTTTGTAGCCCCTGGTAGGTATCTATAATTATGAGTTCTGATTGAATGAAGACGAAAAATGGATACCAACAGAGTAATAATATTGATAATCATTACAGGTGATATTTGTATCGTAGATGAGTAAGAACTCTTTTGTTTGAATCATTCCTCTCATATTTTTGTTTGTGGATTTAATTATTTTAAATATAGATTAAGATTCCCAAATGATGAATAATGGTAAATGATATAAAGAGGTTAATAGGTTAAATCTGTTAGAACTCAATCGTGATCGAATTATGGGCGTAGTGGAAATCAAAACTTTTTACGGATTCCAAGTGAATCCCGATAATTGATTAACTTGAATAAAACAAAAATACGAATCATAAGAAATTGTACTTGTTCATGTTCCCGTTGAAAATCCTTTGAAACTTTTCCAATTTGTCAACCACGAGCTGTTCAAACTTTCAGCCTCTGATGATATCCACATAACTTCTCAACACTTTGAGAGAAAAAATGTAAAAATGCTAGCTCATTTTTCCTTTCTTCCTATTAATAGAAAAATCATTAGGGTGGTTTTTAATTTTATTAAAATTAAATTCTTTAATTATAATCAAATTCGTACTCTAATCATAATTAACTTAATTTTAATAAAAATCAAATATCTTATATTTGATCCCCTAAAGTTTCTCAAACTTTATAATTAAGTATAACTTAATTAAATTGATTTTTCCTTCACAAATTGTTCTTTAATGTGTGACTTATTAAGTTCCTAATATATTGGCAATGAACATAAATTATAATTCTAATTCATAATTATAATTAGAATTATATAAATTAAAACTTCTTTTAATTTATCTTTAATTCTCCAATTAAATAATTTATAATCATAGGTCAAGATTAACTTCTAGCAACATATCATGACCACCCAAATATCAAGAATGTTAAAATGGTTTGACTTAATCTGTTCATGTATATTTATGATGTATAATTTAATCCTTTCGTCATCCAATATTCCAATTGGACAGAGTATGAATATAGTGTCTACTCTTTTAGTCCAATCATGTTTGTTTTTACTAATTAGTAATTGATTTATAATTGATATTTGAAAACTACTTTTCAAATTTCAATTCACTCTGGCCAGAGAATTCCATAAATTATTAATAATCAAGAACAGTAAAACATTCTTTCTAATTACTTTAGAGTGACGAATTCTTTATTGACTTACTCAACTATCTTCATATGGTTCATACTGCATCTAATTACTACCGACTGAATTATCCTAGGATAGTTCATAAGTAGCATCAAAACACAATAATTTCCACATAATATACCTTTGTAATCTCAAGTCTAACGATCAATTATATAACATCATGATGAGAAAATCCACAAACTTATAAGTAATATTCCATTTGGGATTCTCATAGTCTGTTCTCTAGTAATTACCCCCACATTAGTTTAAGTATCTCCATACTTTAATTTTTGAGATTATTTACTTTCTTCATAAGAAAGAAACATAACGTGTGCTAGTTTTACCATTTCAACAATATCTTGTTTTGATGAAACTACAACTAAGAACATTTAGGAATACTACATAAATGTAAATTAAATCTCACAATTATGATCTCATCATAATTTCAATTACACATTAATTATTCCAAATATTTTATCTTTAGTATTAAAACATCAAATGTAATTAATACATAAAGATAAGGAATGCCTTTATTAATAGTTTTGTCTCTAAACTACAACCAAAGCGATTGACTATAGGGCATAAACCAACAAAATCAAGTGTTTGCCTATCTTTCCTAATTTTGCCTTTTGATAGCTATTTACATACTTTCTTATAAATGCAATAATTACAGAATGATATGAGCAAATAGTTTGTTTATGATTGCTTAAAGGATCCACTAGGACCACTACATATACAAAAAGAAAGGATTATCATCATTAAGATGAAACAATTATATCCAATAGTTGTTGAGATTATGCACATTCTTAAGCAACAAAATTGGAAAATTTAGATGCCATTGGCAAGCAACAGGGCATTACAATGGCAGAACAATTTCCAGATAACCCTATAACACTTTTAGACGTCGGTTAGTAATTCACTTTTTGTTCATTAGAGATCAAGGAGTTCATCTATTTAGTTACTTCATCATATGTAAAAAGGATAGTATGGTTGTCAAGATCTTGCTTTCTAAATACAAATGGTTGACTTTTGTTATCTCTTCTATTCTCTGCAATACAAGTTCACTGCACCAATGCTAAAACCACACTCAGAGCAATCTCTCAATCCGAGTCACAGTAAACATTTATTTCGAACTAATAACTGAGGTAAATCTCACACCATAATCATATTATGCTCTTTAAATGTCTGATGAATTATGTTTTTCTTAAAAGACATGCAACCTTCACCGTTTATCTCATGATAAGTAAATCTTGTCCCTTACATACCAATTACAACTTTTTGGTACCTATGAATCTTTACTTTGGTTTAATTGAAAATATTTACCTTACTAATGTTTATGAATATATTTCTCTTTTTATATTTAAGACCAGTCTTGGAACAATCTAATAAACTCCACTTCTACATTTTCTTTGTGCCATATTTATTTGTTTGGTTATTTCTAGAAATAAACAATGAGAACCAATGTTTAAAAAATCGTATTGGAAGTTAAACCAATAAATCAAGAGGTTTAAAGTTTAAAAGATTTAACCAATATTAGATCGTTATAAAACCGACTAAAGATTAAGAAAATTGAAATATGATTAAAAGAGATTATTCTTACCTATCAAAGAATTTAAAGTTTAATTGAAAAAAGATATTGTCAAACGAATTTTTTAATCATGATAAGAACTACCCGATTCTTATTTTAAAATAAAATTATAATTAAAATGATTTTATTCAAATAATTAATTTCTATAAATTTCTAAATTTAGCTATATGACATTTGCATCGAATTTTTTTGATGATAATAAACTTATAAAAATATTTAATAGTTTGAAAGCTACATATTTAATAATTTATATAATATATTGATAATTTTAGATTAAATAACAAATTCAACTATAACGAATTTAAACATAAATTCATATCTTTGTTGTAATTAATAAAAGGGGAATTATTTTTGGCAACTCCAACAGTCCAGGGACTTCTCATGGATTTTTAATCATATGGTTAGCTTACGTGACATGATTTATCCCTATGTCAAACATAGGTAGGATGATGGAGAGGATATTTGGTTATAGTATGACTAGCAGAGTATTACTGCGCGATGCGAGGTAATAATGCCCAGTTAATTTAGTGAGTTATAATGTAAGGAAAGAATAGTTATGGAATAATAGAAATTTTGAATATGGTAGGCAAA
>JAOQML010013755.1:0-12120 GCA_027568935.1 Erythroxylum urbanii | reverse complement strand
TAATTAAACTAACATATACTAAAAATATCATGACACTTACAGAAGAGTATGGATCAGTAACACCTTGAGAGCTAGACCGTCCTCGATGATCAACTTAGCTTGTTGAACCTACCCTTTGACATCTGGAATTGCCTAATGTTTCCTTGTACTCCTCAAACAGTGTGTAAAGATCATCACTAACGTGTTTAACCCTCAAAACACCATCATCTTTTTCATAAATCTTAGAATAAGCAAAATCTACACATTTCATCTTATAGCAAGGGTCTAAAACGAAAGCAATGGCAAGAATCAAATTACTCTTTTCCCAATAATGATAAATTTTCACTTTCATTCTTTGTGCCATTGAACTAATAAAAGGATCTGGGTTCATAAACTCCTCAACCAATCTTAATTGAATAGCCCAAACATCATGGAAGAAAAGATTAGTAGTAGGGTATTTACTACCAGAAAACAAATGGTTTAGATCATAAAAGAGTTTCAAGAACTTACATGAAGCCTCAAATTTCTCCCATTCATCAAATGTGGGGAAATAGGTGAAATGAGGTTTAACACTAACAAAACGATTAAACACATCTTTTTAAAAAGAAATAGATTCTAACATCTCATAAGTAGAGTTCCACCTCGTTGCTACATCTTGCTTTAGCTTTTTATTACAAGAAATGCTCAATTCTCTAGCGCATTCTTTGAAATGCTTAGCATACTTAACACTCTTTCGAGCTTTGAATATTCCCACATCAATTTCCTTTAGCCCTTCCTTCACAATCAAATTCAACACATGGGCTGCACAACGCACTTGGAAAAACTTACCTTTTAAAATCAGCACACATTTTGCATTCAAGACATTCTTATAAGATTTAATAAAAGCATCGTTGGATTTAGCATTGTCTATGGTGATGGTAAATATCTTCGCCGTGATATTCCAACCACTTAACAATTTAGAAACCTTTTCATAAACAAGCACGACACTATAGGGAGGAGGTAAATGAGAAAAATTAAGGATTAGATTCTTAAGTTTCCAATCTTTATCAATAAAATGAGCAGTGATTGCTATAAAGGAGTTTGATGTCAAAAAAGTCCACATATTTAACTAGGGCATTATTTAAGCATCTCTTCAATAGAAGCCTTAGTCTTCTTATATAACTTAAAAATATCAGCCTTGGTAGTGTTTCTAGTTATGTGTTTGGTAGCAGGATTAAGGTAGGAATGGAGCTTTCTAACATCATCATATTCAACCAATAGAAATGGTAGCTCATGTTGCACAATCATCATTGCCAAAGCTTCCCTATATCGTTGTTGATCTAACTTAGTAGTCCTTAATGACATTTCACCACTACTTAATGTAGATTGGATAAACATTTGCTTCAAATCAGAATGTGTTCTATTTATAATCAAACAATCTTTAATATGACGTCTTAAATTAGTGGTTCCATACGTACTATCTGCAATATACATTTTGTGAAAACCAATACACTTCCCTCTTCTCAAGTCATCATCTTTAGGTTTAGTGTAGGTACCTTCTTCTAGGATCTCAAAGTAGTCCCATGTTCTTCCTGCGCTTTCCTTTAGTGTTTGTATTGCTCACTGATGCAGATGTATTTGGTTGTTTCTACACAAATTAAAAAGAAAACAAAAAAGTTAGAAGAATGAAAATCACATAAAAATTACAAAAAATACGAAATTTATATATAAAAAAAGAGACAAACTAAAAAAATCACTTTACGCCATCTCATGAAAGCAAACAAAAGAACTAGTCCTGGCAAATTTTTTTCTAAAAAAAGCCAGATGAAACAAATTTTGAACTAAGCAACTAGATCCAACCTAAAAAAACTTGCTCAAAGTATCAATTTTTTTGGTCCGCTTTAATCATCATCTGGATTACTGGAATATAGTTTCCATCATAACTATAAGTTTTGCTCAGCCTAGATCTAACATTAGCATAGGGAAAAAATACAACAATATAATTAGCCAACAAAAATATCTGAATCGAAAAACAAAAACCAAAAAAAAACAAAACATAACAAATGCAAAAAGACAAACTATCTAACATTTCCATGAGAAAGAAGGGGAAAATGAGGAGAAGAATTTACCACTTCTGAATCAAAAATGTTGATTTCGTTCTTTATCCCTTCATTACTAGCCATTTTTCAGTGTGTTGTCTCTTAAAAACGAAAATTAGAATGGACAACCTAAGAGGCTAAGAAGAAAACCATAAGAATGAAGAAAAAGAGAGCAAAAGGAGAGAGCAAAATGAAATATAAAACGGCTAATAGTCAACAAGAAAATGTAGATTAGGGTTTTTTTGGGTTTTTATATGGGAACTCCCAAGTGTAGAGCATGTACTGAGTGGGGAGTGGGGGCTGCACTTTGAATTGTAAAAATTAAAATTTGCAAAGCAGGATTTTTGGTGCTCTCCAACTGCCACAATGAAAAAAGGGCAAAAAATAAAAAAAGTGCACTTCAAATCAAAATTCAAAATTACGTAAATTTTTTTCTTTGCCAAATTTTGAAAAAAATTTTAATCAGTTTTAAATATTTGTGTTGACCGATTTTAAAAATTCAGACATTTTGTCTGATTAGGTCAACCTAGATCTAGATTTGATTTTAATTCGGACAAAAATCAATCAACTTGGTTTAAATTCTATCAAAAAAGTCTAACCCGTATATGATTTTTCTAGATCAGACAGGGTCGGGTTATCAGTTCACACGAAATTTTTCCAGGCCTAATGATGAGGTTCTATGTGATGTAGAATCAATGCATGCTACTCATCTTCTTTTGGGTTATCTATGGCAATTTGATAGAAAATTTCAAGAAGTTATAAAAATAATCACACCTCTGTCACAAACGACCAACATTTGATCTTAACACCTCCCAAACTATAGAAGTATATGAAGATCAGATTAGGAAAGCAAGAGAACACAAAATGACAGAAAAGCAATTGAGTGCTTAAGAAAAGAGTGAAAAGAGCACAGTAATGAGCAATAAGAGAAGAAAATCAAATTATGAGAATCGAAATAGAGAGCAAAATATAAGGGTTAATGTCAATGCTAATAGCAGTAAGGTTAAGAGTACCATGTTAGTAAGGCAACAAATAATTGTACTTATGTATAACACCTTTCAACTAATGACCTTAGTCCTTCTTTTCCTAGTGTTTTTGCATCTTTATTGCATGACTTTTTTAATTTATTCTCTGAGGAGTTGTCACAAGGATTACCACCTTTAAGAGGCATTAAGCATCAAATTGATTTCATACCAAGTTCAAAAATCCCTAATGGACTAACTTACAGAGCCAATCTAGAGGAGACCAAGGAGATTTAAAAACAAGAGGAAAAGTTAGTGAAGAAATGGTTCATGAGGGAGAGTCTCAGCCTATGTTTAGTTTTTTTAATTCTAGTACCAAAGAAAGATGGAACATGGTGCATGTGTGTAGATTGTTGAGCCATCAACAAAATCATGATGATTCTGGGATGAATCCTTTCGATGAGGGAGGGAATGATGGAGATCAGCTTGTATCAACACTCATTGATCCATTACAAGGCATGGGAGGTCCTATGATAAAAGTAAGAACTAAACACGTGAAGGAGGCTTTGCAATGGTTAATCATATATATTCAAGACAATGTGGATGTTGTCGAAGGTTCTAAGGCATTATCAAGATCAATTACTTATATTTAGGACCAAGATAATAGATAAAGCCTAATGCATGAAAAATAACATTTGGAGCCGAATATGTAAGGATGACCCACGTGTTTGTTTTTAATGAAGTCCAATATATGCACATTTACCTTTTGAAAAGGCTAAAGATATGTGATTAGACGGTAATTTTGTGTTTTGACTTTCTTTCATTAATTATTATTTGTTTTCAAGTTATTTTTTGGAAGGATTTCAAACTTAAGACTGATTTATATCCACTAGTTAGGGAAATCCTTCCTGGTCAACTTTTTCCTATTTGGTTATAGTAAAGAAGACATTTCTTTATAAGATTTTCGTCATTCAGTGCCCAGTTTGAGAGGCAATATGATGTATTACAAAAATCATCTTATCATTAAAAAAATTTTAGTGTTCTCTATTATTAGAACTTTCCCTTAGGTCTTTAATTAAGAACTAAATTTGGTCTCTTTAAGGCAACTGGTGATGATCAACTTATAACTTTGGTTCCATTTAACAAGTATGGTTAAGGTCAAGTTGTTTGCTTAATTCAAGAAAGATTCTCAGGTTTTTCTCCTTGTTGATTTTGAGTGTTCCTTCACCAAGGTTCATATCAATAAAATCACTAGCATTGCACATTAGTTCAAAAGGAACTGTCTAATCTGGTTCTACATGATCAAAAAATTATTTAACTTTTAAAATATTAAAAGAATGCAAGCACTCATCATTGAAATAAAATAATTTAGTAAATGGTCTAGGCATCTTAGAAATGTCTTTACTGAAATTCCTATAAAACCCAACATGTCTAATAAAGTTTCTAATTTTCTTTTTCAAAGATGATAAAGGCAACTTCTCCATAGTTTCTATCTTAGCTCTATCAACTTTATATCCTTATTATGGACTTTATGCCTTAATATTATCCCCTCTTTCACCATAAAATGAAAGTTCTCTCAATCAAGCTATAAATTAGTTTCCTTACGTCATTTAAGCACTCTTTTCAAGTGTTATAAGCATAAGTAAAGGAATCATTAAAAAATATATATCATCCCTAAATACCTCTATAATTCCATAACTAGCTCACTAATATATCAATATGAACCAACAAAAGGTAACATATGCATTGCATAAAGTAAAAAGTATCTGATGATAGACAAACATACATAATGAAAGGCGAATTTTGTCTTCTCTTGATCCTCTAAAGCTATAAGACTACGAAAATAGCCTCATAATCCATCCAAGAAATAGCGGTACATGTGTCATGAAATTCCTTCTTGCATTTGGTTAATGATCCTTGCATGTAGCATCAGTTAACTTCTCATAGTTGATACAAATTCGTCAATTGATGATAACTCTTGTAGGAATCAAATCATTCTTTTTATTTGGTAACACCATCATCCCTCTTCTCTTTGGTAATACATGGATAGGACTTATTGATCAAAATTAAATAATACCTACATTATGTAGTTTAATTACCTCAGCTTTTACGACTTCTTATATATTTGGGTTAAGCCATCTAAGGTTTCAATAATGGCTTAAACTTATATTCGAATAAGATTTAGGGTGTGCAAAGCAAGGGGTTGATCTCTTTCATTTCCAAAATTTTCCATGCAGTTGCCTTCTTATGCCTTAACCTTAAATAGTTTCACTTTTTGAATGTGATTCAATTTTATTGCATTATCACCGATAATTATTTTGTTTTCAACAGAATGCCATAATCTAAATGCTTCGGTAATATATTTATCTCCAACTCTGGTGGATCCTTAATTGAAGACTGCACTCTACTCCCTTTCAGTCTTCCTATGTCTTTGAAATTTTTTCCACTAGCATAAGTTAATTAGTCTCAAAGGATGCCATCTACTCCATTTGGATAGGGTAATAACACTCCTCATCTTCCCCTTACATTATTTAAGTGTCCAATTGGTTTGGTATGATGATTTCCTACATAATATAAAATATTTTTGCATCAATCACATCAAAATGGGAAACAAATATCATTGTCATCAAGAGTAAGTTTCATGGCTTTACATATTTCAAAAACAAATTCTTTATCATATCCTTAGGATTAATTTTGTTTGTACATCTATAATTGCCTTAGTAGTAGCAAGGAAAGGTCTTCTTAAGATTGTTGAAACTTGTAATTCATCCTTTATATCAAGAACCATAAAGAAAATAAAAATATATAAATTTATCAAGACCAACACATCCTCTGTAACGTTCTAGAATACTTAATTGACCTACCTGCAAGTTGAATGCTCATTCTAATAAGCCTTGATTCACCTAATCTTAATTCTTTAAACATGTCATAAGGAATTCAATTAACGATCGCTTCTAAATTTACGAATGCCCTTTTCATTAACAAGCTACAAATTTTACAAGGGACAATGAAACTCTCTAGATCCTTAATCTTCTAACTATCTTGTTTTGAAGGATAATGAAACATTCATAACTTATAATGACTATCAAGAACTCCTTGAATTTCATCTTATCGAAGAGAAGATCCTTTAAGAATTTCACATATTATGGGATCTATAATATAGCTTCAATAAGATGTAAATTAAAATTGAAATGTTTACATATTGATCTATTCTTAATCATTGTCTTATTTTGCCATTTAGATTTGTTTATTTTATTTTATTTTCTTATTTAATCAATCATAATCATTGTTTTAGCAAATTAAGTATGTGAATAGTTGGTAATTAACTGATAGTCCTCATAGGAGTGACCTGTACTTCTTAGCTACATCGTATGCTTATAGATCAAACATATATAATTAAGTTTTGGGTGATATTATTGGGGACTAAGTGGTTATATTAACCAATTTGCAAACTAATTATCCTAGGCATTGTTTTATTTTATATTATATATCAATTTTTCTATCTGCCTTTTCTTTTTCAATGTACATTTAATTTGTGACAATATAACAATCTAAGGAAACTTATTGAACCAAATCTTGAGATTAGGAGAACCTTGCACATAAAAAAAGGCTCTAAAGGAGAATATAAAATATCCAAAGGATTTGCTACACTAAGCGCCTATGCATTAGGTTAGGCATTGCAAGGCCCAATGAAAAAGCTACCAAATTGGAGTCAAAGCTCTCTCTTATTTCCATGGTGTAGCAAAATCAATTTGTAGGATCACCAGCTAAGGATCATAATCTGCATCTATATATATATTTCTAAAATATTATCAGACAATAAAGCTCAATGATGTCTCCCCTGACATCATTAATTGTTCCCGTTTTCTTTACGAGGCAAGGTGAGAGCATGGTTGTAGACCCTCCTGGTAGGATCCATTACCACATGGGATCAATTTTTGAAAGCATTTTTGGGATATTTCCCCTAAGGAAAGACTATTCAAACAAGGAACCAAATTACTAATTTTTCCTAGAGGAAAGGCTAATCATTATATGAGGCTTGGTAGAGGTATAAGGAGTTGTCAAGGTCATACCCTCACTATGGGCTAGAGAAGTGACTAATCATCTAGACCTAAAACAAGATGACCTACAAGACAAATATTTTTATGTATATAGATGCTGGTAGAGGTCTTTTGAACAAACCTATAGATTAAGTACGCAATCTCATTGACAACATGGCTTAGAACCATTACCAATGGTTTAATGAGAGAGCAACTGAACGTTCTAAGCAAGTATGACCTCGATCCCTTAAACCTTTTTAATGCAAAGTTATATGCTCTACCTCAGACATTTTATCATCAAACTATTAACTTTGTTGGTACTTCTAACTTGTAACATTTTAACATATGTTTCTCAAGACATTTAGTTACAAATTGTTAATTGGGAAACTCTTTTTTTCATGAATTTATTATTAAACATGTTAACTTTTTCAGCAACCTTAACTAGAACAATGATTATTTTTCCACTACCTAAAGCCCTGGTTGGATGAACCATCCAAGCTTATATGGAAACATGTTTAACCATTCCCTTTAAAACAATAAGCAACCAACTAGTTTCAAAAAGTAGACCTTAACCCCTCCTTAAAATCCTAACTTAAAGCCTCTTATAAAGAACTTCCTAACCACCTAAGCTAAGAAAAGTGAGGAGTTTAAGAAATAAAGAAACTCAACTCTACGGTGGAATTTGTTTCTACCTATAGCAAGATGCTAGAAGCCTAAATTGCCTAATAGGCTAGCACCTTAAGACCACCTTGTTTATTGCTTGGCAAACCCAAAAAGCTCAAAGAGCATTGTTAAGTTACGATATTAAGGAGTGATGAGTTATTAGGAAGCCCTAGGTTGGAGAAGCTTGAGAGTGAGAGGAAGCAAGGGCAGACACATGTTAAGGAGAATGAAATGAGGAAAAGAAAGGAGAATAGGAAGAAAAGCCCAAATGTATTCTGCACTAAACAAGTTGCCTATACATTTTCAATAAAGATTGGTTAAGGAAAATTAGAAAAGAAATGTAGGAAGTTTTTTATAAAAATATATATTAATATTCCTTTTACTGTTTTGAAACATATGCATTCTTATGTTAGGTGTTTAAAGGAATTCTTAAACAACAAGAGAATCCTTGAAGAATATAAGGTTATAACATTGACTAAGGAGTGCAAAGCCATAACCTAAAATATATTGACTCTAAAACTAAAAGACTTTGTTAGTTTTTCTATTCCTTGTATCAGTGGAAATATGACCTTTAATCATGTTTTATATGATTTAAGTACAAGAGTTAGCTTTATGCCTCTATCCATATACAAGAAGCTTAGTTTGGCCAACTTAAAACCTACAAATATTTCATTATAATTGATGGATCACTCTATTAAAGAAGCAGTAAGCATATTTTATTATATGCCAAAACAAATTGGTAATCTTCTGTTCTTGTAGACTTTGTGGTCTTAGACTTTATAGTGGACAAGAATGTGTCTTTAATTTAGGATTACCATTCTTAGTTAATTCCAAAGCCATAATAAATGTGCATGCAAGAAAGTTAATCTTAAGAGTAGGGAATAAGGAAGTAGAATTTAAAGAGTATACTAGAGTATATTTATATAAATATAAATCAAAGTACAAAAATAAATTATTTTATTATATGGTCAGACTATTATTCTTTTTTCGTTTCATTGATTTTCTTTTTTCGGTAGACACCTGGATTTGTATTCAAAATAATCAGAAATCTAATAATTATAGTCATACAAATAAGAGTTAACTTTCCACTATTTTAGATTAAGTAGAATCTTCTATCTCCTTCTTGAAACATTAATTAGTAATTAAGGAAAACTATAAATTATTTTAAATTAGCCAAACTTTGATCAAGATTTTTCCTAATAATATTATCACCACTTTGATTATTAGTCCAAGATAATATATTACGTTAGACTTTAAATTGGAAAGTATTATGTGGAAAAAGTTGAAAGACTTTTGTGACCCCTTTCATGGAATCATACAAAAAGCCCTAGAGTAAATGGCACTGTTAAGATGAAGAAGATTAAAGGAGGTAGATTTCAAGGTAGAATATAACTTATAAATAGTGTTCCTCCAAGTTGAAGTGATAAAAAAAGGGTTAAGCTTATAACCTAAAATAAGCATTTTTTAAGAGGCAACCCAACACTTTATTGTGTTTCAAGTTATCAATTTATTATTTTTAGTTGTTTTAGTTATTTTATTTTTTGAAAAAGTAAAAAATTTGACATTAATAAGTACAAAATTGACTTCTTACAATAAAGATCAGCAACTGAGTACAAAGGCACACATTATCACACCACAAAATCAAAGTTGATACATATTTTAGCATGTGAACATGTAGGATTATTATATTCACTATTTTAAAGCCCTCAACGGATATGTTAAAAAGTATCCTACATATTAATGAGCTTATTGGATGTTGGGTATCTTCTTTAGTGAGGACTTTTTGTTAATGTTTTTATTACAAACTTCTAAAAAATACACCTCCAATTTTAAAAGTATCCTACATATTAATGAGATTGGTGGATGTTGGGTATCTCCTTTAGTGAGAAATTCTTGTTAATGTTTCCTTGTTACAAACTTCTACACCTCCAATGCACTTACTCTTTGTTAAAGTAAGATTTTGGGACTGATGAAGGGACTTTGGGATAACCTAAGATTCTCGACCCTATAGAGCAACTGCCTTTGGATCTGCTTTTAGTACCCTTCTTTGATTCTACTTACTATCTTTACTAGGTTAGCTATTACAATGTTAAGAACACTAGTTACTAGAATTCATCTTTTGATGAAGAATATTTTTATATTCCTCCTTTTGATTGTTGTGTGGAATTTCCATCTTTATTTTCTTAGATGTTCTATGCCTTCATGATGCCTGGTTGACACTTTTTTACATCTTCATTTAAAATTAATTGTTATTTTATTGATGCTAAGCATTTTTTCAATGGCCAGCTTTGAGTTCTCTAGCCCCTCGAAACACCTGCGAGTTTTTTCATTCCAAAATTTGGGAGTGAATGTACCAAAATTTATTAGATACACAATCTAGTCCACCTTAAATATTCTTATGTTTTCTATTAGACAATTTACATAGCCATTCACATTCATTCAAACTTTTAAACTGGCGTAGCTTTTGAACTATTCTCCTTATTCTAGGTGAAAAGGGCACTCAAAGAACATGTAGTTAGTAGTTTCAAGAGCATTTTTGCGTAAGTAGCAAAAATCATCCAAGTTTATTAATCTTAAATAATCATGAGTAAGAAGCCTCTGTTTGGCTATTAACAATTATAGGATAGAACCTTTGGGATTAAGATTGGAGTTAACACCACCATATTCCATTCCTTGCTTTCCTTGGAACTCTCAAGCATTGTAAGCATGAATTGTTGGTGATTTGACCCTAAGGGTCACTTAGCCATATGTATCTATCCTTCCAAGTTTGGTTAGGATTGTAATTAGGGATTATGTGCTAAAATTATTATGGTATATCACCTTATTCATTCCTATTAATCCAAACATGGACTTCATAGCTAATGGGGTAAAGATTGATAATGTCTATAATAGATTAGATCTATAGATTGGACCAATGTTACTCCACTTATCAAAATAGAGTGAAGTAGAGTCTCCATTCTCAATCATGCATTTAAATTTATTGGCAAGAAAGTCCTTGAGTTTTGTTGATGGATTGTAAAACCTATCTACTTGTTTTACGCTTAAAAACCACATGTGAATGGGTCATGACTTGTAGTTAGAAAGAGCGAATATCGATCCCATAAGGATTGATGCCCAAACACCACTTAATTTAGAAAAGACTTTATTTAAGAAATAAAATTGTTTAATGCAATTAATCTAGAAAATTAAATTAAAATTAAAAGACTAATGTAAAAAATGGACAATAACGTAATTGCAGAAAATCCGAATTCAAGGATCTAAATGCTAGAGATTACTTTTTCCTTATTCTGTCTCCCTTATATTTTACTGATTGAATCGTGTCTCACCCTAGATTTCTGAACGTACTAATTATCTCTCTCAAGGTGTAACTATTTGTCCCTAATTGAATTGACGGTAATCGATTGAACGATCTCTCAACCTTCCTAATGACTTTACCGATTCAACTAGTTATTACACTATCCTATGGATGATCAATTAACTAATTGAGATCTCTTTTATAATTATTCAATTGACACAATAATTGCTAGTCTATAGGTCGCCAATTCTTGGTGTACAATCCTACACGATTTTCATCTCACTCACTCTCTTGATTTATTGCAAGATGACAATTAAGAACAATAATTATCAAAGAAACTTCATTCAATTCAATAAAATATGAGTTTTGAAAAAATAATGAAAAAGCAATCCCTAATATAAAATTAGCCTAACATAGTCTTCATAACACTATCAACATTCAAATAATCCATCTTTACAAAGAAAGGAAGATATTAAAATCATAGAAAGTGAATAAGAAAACTCATTCTCTTCTTTGCCAAAATCTAGAATTTTTGTGTTGATTTGTTATTTTGCCCAATCTTGATGATGATCTTTGTTTTCAATCCTTCCTTGATGCTCTAAACATGTGTTCTTCACCCAAAGATGGCCTTTCTATAGGTGGTTGTTGTCTCTCTTAAAGATGGAGGCTTAATGATATTTTTATAGTCCAAAAATCCTAGGTTTAATGAAGCCTCGTAGATTGCCTCAGATTACAATTCCCATGCCCGTTAGAATTACAGGCAGAAACCTTCTGTTGTGATTTCCCACGTCTGTGGGAATTTACATGATTCCCACGCACGTGGGAATTAGACATATATGTAATCCTCTTTTCTTCTCTTCTATACTCTCTTGTTCATCCTCCAACTTGCTTCCTCTCTTTTCCTACATAAAAATAAGCAATTCTTACCCTCAATTATCATCCAACACACAAGAACACAATGGAAATTAAACTTAATGAAAACATGCAAACTAAATCCTAAACTAGAGCGATAAGCAACCATTATAAAAGAAAACATATGCTAATTACCTATAAAAAACATATCCTAATGCACACCTATCAATATCCCCACACTTGAATCTTTG
>JAOQML010013700.1:0-26707 GCA_027568935.1 Erythroxylum urbanii | reverse complement strand
GGATAATCGTCATGAACGCGTGTACACAAAATTCACTATTCACATCTGCATGAGCATGAGGTGTGGTAATTTACCACTCCTGGACCCGTTTCTTTGGTCCGACCCGTTCTCTGGAAACGGGATGTTACAGACATGATTTCACATTCACATTCATAATACATTTATCATCAAACCCTGGTCCGACATTCAACAAGATTGTTGAGTAACATCTATTTCATCCAATTCATATACAAGGAGCACTTCAATATCACATTCATCAAATCTGAATCTTCAGACCTTCATGTCTGGAATCAGTATAATCAATCACAAATTCATAAGATAATTTGAGCATAATCAAAACAAACAATTAATTGAGTGAGATCGTCTAGGTTACTCACAATTGTCCCCTTAAACCTATTGCCTTGACGTTCCGAAAATATCAGGAAGTGGTCGCGCTACTTACTCTCCTATATACATTAACACAATTTCACATTACCGTACTGCTTATGTATTTAAGTAAATACATGTATAAATGTATCATGTATCATGGATGTGTAATGAAAAATTCTTGGGTATATTCCTATAACAAATTGATGTACTCTAATTGTGCCAAAATTCATACACTCATTCACTATTCCAGCTTTTGTTGAAAGCACCTCATTCGGGTCAACTTTACATAATCAATAAAGTCAAGAAAATGATGTATTTCTATAACCCTTTCTTCTAGACAATTGTTTTTCTATGTCTTAAGTTTCTAATGACACTAGAATCACTCAATTTGGTTCATTATTCTATGAATTATGCTTAAAATACCACAGACTAAGTATATTTGAAATTTTGACAAGAGCATGATCATGCATTCAAGTTGTACAACCCATATCTCTCAATAAAAATATCCAAAAATTACATAATTTATATCCATTGAAAGCTAAGAGAATAAGATATAACTTTTGTGAAGACAACTTTGTCTGATTCGGCCTAAATCAATACAACTTATTCAATAACAAAAGGACATGATTTCTGTCCCTGGTAGTGCTACAACCTAAGCTAAGACTCATATTCATGTCAATTTTTGAAATTCCTAGAGACAGAATTAAAATTATACTTCTACAAGAAAGTTGTATAAATAGGTATCAAGTTTAATTTGATTTAAGAATCAACTCATTTGGAAATCTACAAATCAAGATGTAATCAAAATACCAAAGCATGTTTAATGAAGATTCTCTAGTTTATGTATTCCAGCAGACTTCCTCACTTTCATCCAATCAATATTTTTTTCAAATCAATTCAGATGGCTCTAGATTTTTATGGAGAGAAAGAACAATGTCTTAGGGGTTTATTGGTTCAAGTTCCAAGCCATTTGGAGATCGGATGACAAAGTTGTGGCTAAAAGAATCAACGCAGTTCGGTTTTGGAAAAACCTTCGGGTGCAACTCCTCTTCTCTTCTCTCTCTAAAACGTAGGTTTCTTCTTCTTCACCGTAAACTGCAGATTTCTTCACTCTTCTTCCTCTCTTCCACTTACCCCATCATCTCTAATTTATACTCTCATATTTCTACTCCCAGTCCAAGTCAACTTACTCTAAAAACAACTCAAGATTCAAGATTAAATTCAAACGTCAAAAATTTGAAACTACACATACTCTTTCTCTCTCTATTGTGTTTATTATACAGATTTACATTCCCTCTCATTTCACCTTACACTTTCCATTTTAATGCTTTTCCCACATCACAGTATCACCAGAAACTTTCCCTTTAGCTCTAAACTCATTTAACATCATTTCTAAACATTCATGTAAATACACGGCAAAACAACAAAGCAATGTAAATAATCTATATTTTCTGCAATTATAACTACATCAAAAATCTCTATTCAACTCAAAGTATCACAAACTATTAATACACTTCCTATGATTTTCCCATATTCACAAATTCAATTCCTCATCTAAGTCATTTAACACACGCATTCACCGAAACTCTTCTGCTTAACCTTCTCATGCATGTATTTATCTCTAACATTAGCCATCATCTAAATCATTTACATAACATCGAGAAAACTTAAACTCAACTTGATGTTTTAGCAAAATTTTCGATAGTGATATTGAAGAACAAGTTTCGATGGTGGATGTTTAAAAAAGAGATTTGGATAATGTCCGGTGAATAACACCGAAAGTGTTAGAGAAGTGTTCTTCTTACACGTGGCACCATGCATGTAACCCATTTGTCATACATATGAGGCTGCCTCGTGTCAGACTCCCATTTGTCTATTTTTTTTAAAAATACCCTAAAATTTTGAAATTCTCTAGAATTCACTAAAAATTTTGAAATAATCATAATACTCGCCAAATAAAATTTCAACATAAATAATCCATAATTTACATTTTAATCGCATTTATAAATCAATTATACCTAAAAAATGAATGCATGTATAATTATTTTAATGTATCAAAAATAAATATTCACATGTGTGTGAATATACAATGATGCATGGGCATGCAATGTACTTCTAATTTCTCACAGTAAACTCAATTCACTATTCTGGGGTCTAACCCCGAACATGGGATGTTACAATTCTCCCCTCCTTAAAAAAAATTTTGTCATCGAAATTCTTACCTGATTGAGGAAAACTGGTAGGGATATGCCTTTTTCATATGCTCCTCAAATTCCCACGTTGCTTCTTTACTCAAATGATTATGCCACAAGACTTTTACCATTGGAATTTTCCGATTTCTCGATCATTTTATCTGATACTCAACTATCTGAATTAGCTTCTCAACGTAACTCAGATTATTAGTAACTTCAATATCATGAGTCAGTAACACATGTGTTCGCTCAGACCTATATTTCCTGAGCATACTCACATGAAATACGTCATGTATCTGAGATAACTCAGTAGGTAAGGCTAATCGATATGCCAAGGTCCAATTCTCTCAAGAATTTCATAAGGACTAACATATCTCGAGCTCAACTTGCCCTTTTTCCCAAACCTCAATACGCCTCGCCAAGGTAACACTCTCAAAAATACTTTGTCTCCGACAATATACTTCATATCCCGATGATACAGATCCACATAACTTTTCTGTTTATCTTGAGTCATTTTTATTTGACTACGGATTAGTTTCACCTTCTGTACAGTATCTTGGATCAATTTAGGGCCTTCTATCATCCTCAAACCTTCTTCATCCCAGTATAGAGGCGATCGACATGTTCTACCATGCAGTGCCTCATATGGTGCCATTCTGAAACTGCTATGATAATGGTTATTATATGCGAATTCAATCAGTGCTTTGTATTGATCCCAAGCTCCCTAAAACTTTAATACACATGCTCGAAGCATATCCTCAATAGTCTTGATAGTTCTCTCACTCTATCCATCTGTCTGAGGATGGAATGCAGTATTGAAATTCAGCTTTGTACCCATAGCTAACGGCAAACTCTTCCAAAATCTCGAAGTAAATCTGAGATCCTTGTCCGATATAATGGATACAGGAATCCCATATAGTCTCACAACCTCAGTCACATACCTCTGGGCCAACTGGTCTAGTGTATTGTTCTCCTGTATTGGTACGAAATGGGCCGACTTAGTTAATCGGTCCACTACAACCCATATCGCATCATTTTGCCTCGGAGTCTTACGTAATCCCATAATAAAATTCATAGTGATTCATTCCCATTTCTACTCCAAAATAGGCAACGAATGAAGCTTTCCAACTGGAGCCTGATGCTCAGCCTTAATCTGCTAGCAAATTAAACACTTAGCTACATAATCAGCTACTTGCTTCTTGATCCTTGGCCACCAGAAATGTTGCTTCAATGTATTATACATCTTGGTCGTGCCAGGATGCATAGAATAAGTAGCCATACGAGCTTCCTCTAGGATTTCCTTCTTCAGATCATCGACATTAGGCATACACAGTCTCTGCTTTAGCCAAATGTTTCATCTCTCAATTCAAATTAAGACTCTGGATTCATCTTAACTTTCTCCATTTGTTTCACCATGTCAGGGTCCTTGCTCTAAACCCTTATTATTCTATCATGTAACATTAACCTCAATTTCAATGTGGCTATTAATGCCTCATTATGCTCAAGATTCAACTCCACATTCAAAGCTCTCAATTGAATCAAGTTTGGTAACCTCGATAATTGAATATGAGCTATACTGGTATTTGACTTTCTGCTCAAAGCATCAGCCATCACATTGGCTTTTCCCAGTATTGATATTTAATTGTACAGTCATAATCTTTCAATAACTCTACCCATCTCCTCTGTCTCATGTTCAGTTCTTTCTGACTTAGCAAATACCTTAAACTCTTGTGAACAGTGTATATCTAGAATGTCTCTCCATATAAATAATGTCGCCATATCTTTAGAGAAAAAACAATTGCGGCTAGCTTTAAATCATGTGCTGGATAGTTAATCTCGTGATACCTTAGTTGTCTCGATGCATAGGCTATCACCTTGCTATTTTGCATCAATACACATCCCAATCCTTAATGCGAAGCATCACTGTATACTACATATTCACTAGTTCTCGATGGTATAGCTAACACTGGTGCAGTAGTCAACTGATGTTTCAACTCCTCAAAACTCTTCTAACACTCATCACTCCATCTGAATGTTACATTCTTCCTTAGCAGTTTTGTCAGAGGGGCTGAAATCAACGAGAGTCCCTTTACAAACCTTCAATAATATCCAGCTAATCCTAAGAAGTTTTAGATTTCTGATACATTCCTTGGAGCTTCCCAATTCATCACTGCTTCTATCTTCATTAGATCCACTTGTATGCCTTGTCCAGATACTATATGACCCAGAAAGACTACTTGATCTAGCCAGAATTCACACTTACAGAATTTGGTATACAATTTTTTCTCCCTCATAATCTATAAAATCACTCTCAGATGCTCATCATGTTCTTCTCTGCTCTTTGAATACACAAATATGTCATCAATGAACATAATTACAAATCTATCCAGGTAGGGCTAAAACACTTTATTCATCAAGGCCATAAATGCAGCTGGGGCATTAGTTAACCTGAACGACATTACTAAAAACTCGAAATGCCCATACCTGCTCCTGAAAGCACTCTTTGGTACATGAGCCTCTGCTATCTTTAGTTAGTAATACCCAGACCTCAAATCTAGCTTAATGAACACCTGAGCTCCCTCCAAATGATCAAATAAATCATCAATTTTAGGCGAAGGGTACTTGTTCTTCACTGTAACCCGATTTAGTTGCCTATAGTCAATGCACAGTCTCAAAGTGCCTTCTTTCTTCTTCACAAATAGGACTGGAGCTCCCCAGGGTGAAACACTGGGTCTAATAAATCCCCTATCTAGAAACTCCTGTAACTAAGTCTTCAACTCCTTCAGTTCCATAAGTGCCATCCTATATAGCAGAATAGATATAGGAGTGGTACCTGGAATTATATCAATTGTGAACTCTGTTTCTCGATCTGGAGGTAAGCCAGGTAGTTCTGCGGGAAACACGTCTAAGAATTACCTAACCACAAGAATGTCCTGTATATCCTGCTCAGCTTGTGTATCAATAATGTGGGCCAGATAAGCCTCACATCCACCTTACATCAACCTCAAGGCACTTATGAATGAGATCAGCCTGGCTGGCACTGCTTGACTAATACCTATGAAAAATGCTCTCGGCTGATTAGGAGATTCCAATACCACCTCCTTAGTGTAGCAGGTCATGATAGCCCTATGAACAGCAAGCCAATCCATGCCTAGAATGACATCTATCTCTCTTAGCTGTAATATAATCAAGTCTACTTTCAATTCTGCTTTATCAACTCTAATCAAACACCTCTTGTAGACTTTCCCAATCATGGTGGTACTACCTATTGGTGTACTCACCTCCAACCCACGTTTCAATTGCTCTCTATCGCAATGCAACTTACATGCCAGATGCGGTGCAATAAATGAATGCATAGATCCAGGATATAGCAATGCAAATGCTTTATAATCAAAGATAAGAAACGCACCTGTAACAACATCCAGAGAGTCCTGCGCCTCTTGTCTAGTCATAGCATATACTTGGGCCTGAGACTGGGGTCTGTTGCTTCAAACCTCAGTCCTGATAGAAGGACTTCTAGAACTTTCTCTGCCTCTACCTCTGCCTCTGCCTCTGCCTCTCTATCTAACCCCACTAGTTCGGTTTGTTGGACAGTATCTTCACTTACAGATCTCCCTCTTATACCAGACTGGGCTCCAGCAACGATAGGACAATCTCTAATTATATGCTCTAGAGAGCCATATCAAAAGCTTGCTCCTGATAAGGTCCAACACTCACCACCATGCTTCTTTCCACAATGCTCACAAGGGGAAATTGGCTCTGTATTGTACCTCTTTCACTGCCAGACTGTACAAAGCCACCCCTCTGTCTGAATCCTAACTATCTTGATCCAGCCGGTGGTCTGAAAGCTTGGTTCTGCCACTTGTTAAATCTTCTGCCCGAACTACTCTGAATTTCACTGGGTTTTTTCATTCTAGACCCTTGTCCTGACTCTACTTGTCCCTCTCTTAGTAACTGCTCAATTCTGATCGAGGTAACCCTTAACTTAGTAAAACTACTCAGGTTAGTGATTGTTAACCTTGTTCTAATCTTTATATTCAACCCATCTTCAAATATCCTATACTTGTCTTTTTCTGTAGGAATCAAAGTAGTAGCATACCCCAACAAGTCATTGAACCTGATCTCATACTCTGCTATAGACATTCTGCCTTGTTTCAGATCTAGGAACTCCTTCATCGTTCTATCTAAGTATATCTTGGACATGTAATTCTCTCTGAAAGCCATCAGAAAGTCTCCCCAATTTAGATTGCAAGGCCTGGTGGCACTGCCTAGAACACTCTTGCACCATTGATATGCTGGACCTTACAGTAGTGAGACTGCATAATCAAATCTCTCATCTGTCTCACAGTCCATCTGATCAAACACTCTTTCGGCTTTCTCTAACCATCTCTCGGCCTCTGCAAGGTTTGTACTTCCATTAGAAGTCCACAGCCCCCTACTTTCGCAGTTTGTTATACCTCCTTTCCCTTCTCGTCGAGTCATAGAAGACTCTCTGTTGGCTCTTTTTGATCCTAAGTCACCTGAGTGTTCCATTTGATTGCCTATGTCGGATAACCTATAATACACAATAACTTCTGTCACCATCCAAAATTTTCACAACATTTCATACCTACTATTTCTACATATCCCCATGGATGCCAAACCATACTCCGATACTAAAATATAACACCCTAATACCATAAATTACATACCAGAACACCCTATGGACATTCTAGTATATAATCTATAATAATGGCGTGTTAACTATCTCACCTTCACTTTATAACATGACAACATATCCAACCTAGTCATGGCATCAACTAGTATACGTAAAAGTAACCAAATTTTAAAAAAACAAATTGCATTCCTCATTTTATTTTATAAAAACCAAATTATAGTTTTACAAAACCATCCGAATATATACAATGTCAAAACTCTATACATAACATACTGCTTGAAAGTGGAATTGAACAAAACTACTAATTACTCTTTCAGTCTCAGCTGACCGAACTTTGATCTACTTTTTCTTTACAAAAGTACAAAATTATGTTTTTTGTAGGGTCTTTCAGTAGCTAATGTCCTCTCTCAGTCCTGAAAAATCAACGATGCAATTTTGGTGAGTTTTGCGAACTCAATGAGGTAACCATCATCGATGATTGACTTAATTCATGCAACACCTCATCGCACGTAACATATAATTCACATCTTTGTATTTTGTAAGAAACATCATATATCACATTCTCATTCAAATACAAGATACCAATACATTTTAATCAGTCAAACACACTTATTAAAATATATATGCAATGCGCGTGAGACTCATTTTCATTTATTATTGTTGTTGTTGTGACCAGGTACCATTTTACTATCCTATATCCATCATGGATATTGAGTTGTATCAGATAATGTCCCATATCCATTAATGGATACCAGGTACTTTCACAACTGAGCCTGAGGCTCTGATCACAGTATGAGTTTTAAGCTCTTTACCCTGGCGACTCCGGTCACAACTACCTTTATCTTTTATGCATTCATGTAATGTAATGCTTCACATTTTCATATTCTAAATCAATGACATGATTTCACATTCACATCAGAACAGATTTATCATTAGACTCTAGTTCGGCATTCAACAAGATTGTTGAGTAACATTTATTTCATCCAATTCAGATATAAGGAGCACTTCAATATCACATTCATCAAATCATAATCTTCTAACCTTCATGTCCAGAATCAGTATAATCAATCACATATTCATAAGATAATTCAAACAAAATCAAAACAAACAATTAATTGAGTGAGACTGGCTAGGTTACTCACAATTGCTCCTTTAATCCTATTGCGTTGACGTTCTGGCAATATCAGGAAGTGGTCGCGCTACTTGCCCTCTTATATATATTAACACAATTTCACATTACCATACTGCTTATGTATTTGAGTAAATACATGTATAAATGTGTCAGGTATCATGCATGTGCAATGAAAAATTCTCGGGTATATTCTTGTAACAAATTGATGTACGCCAATTGTGCCAAAATTCACACACTCATTCACTATTCCAGCTTTTGCTAAAAGCACCTCATTCGGGTCAACTTTGCATAATCAATAAAGTCAAGAAAATGATGTATTTTTGTAACACTTTCTTATAAAAAATTGTTTCTCTGTTTCTCACGTTTCTAATGACACCAGAATCACTCAATTTAGTTCATTATTCTATGAATTATGCTCAAAATACCACAGATTGAGTATATTTGAAATTTTGGCTAGAGCATGATCATGCATTCAAGTTGTACAACCCATATCTCTCAATTACAATTTATAAAAATTACAAACTTTATATCAATTGAAAGCTAATAGAATAATCTATAACTTTTGGGAAGACACCTTTGTCTGATTCAGCCTAAATCAATATAGTTTATTCGATAACAATAGGATATGATTTCTATCCCTAGTAATGCTACAGCCTAAGCTAAGACTCAATTTAATGCCAACTTTTGAAATTCATAGAGGCAGAATTAAAGTTCTACTTCTTCAAGAAAGTTGTAGACATAGGTTTCAATTTAATTAGATTCAAGAATCAACTCATTTTGAAATTTACAGATCAAGATGTAATCAAAATACCGAAGCATATTCAATAAAAATTCTCTAGTTCATATATTCCAACAGACTTCCTCACTTTCATCCAATCAATCTTTTTTCAAATCAATTCAGATGGCTCTAAATTTTTATGGAGAGAAAGGAAAATGTCTTAGGAGTTTATTAGTTTAAGTTCCAAGTCATTTGGAGATCGGATGATAAAGTTATGGCTAAAAGAATCAACACAGTTCGGTTTTGGAAAAACCTTCGGGTGCAACTCTTCTTCTCTTCTCTCTCTAAAACGTAGGATTCTTCTTCTTCACCATAAACTGCAGATTTCTTCACTCTTCTTCCTCTCTTCCACTTACCCTATCATCTCTAATTTATACTCTCACATTTCTATTCCCAGTCCAATTCAACTTACTCTAGAAACAACTTAAGATTCAAGATTAAATTCAAACATAAAAAATATGAAACTACACATACACTATCTCTCTTTACTGTGTTTACTATACAGGTTTACATTCCCTCTCATTTCACCTTACACTTTCCATTTTAATGCTTTTCCCACATCACGGTATCACCAGAAACTTTCCCTTTAGCTCTAAACTCATTTAACATCATTTCTAAACATTCATGTAAGTACACAGCAAAACAACAGAGTAATGTGAATAATCAATATTTTCTGCAATTATAACTACATCAAAAATCTCTATTCAACTCAGAGTATCACAAGATATTAATACACTTTATGCTATTTTCCCACATTCACAAATTCAATTCCTCATCTAAGTCATTTAACACATGCATTCACCAAAACTCTACTGCATAACCTTCTCATGCATGTGTTAGCCCTCATCTAAATCATTTACACAACATCCAAAAAATTTAAACACAACTTATTTGATGTTTTAGCAAAATTTTAGTAGTGATATTGAAGAATAAGTTTCAGTGGTGGATGTTCAAAGAAGAGACTTAGATAATTTCTAGTGAATAACACCAAAATAGTTAGAGAAGTGTTCTTCTTACACGTGGCGCCATGCATGTAACCCATTTTTCATACATGTGAGGCTGCCACGTGTCACACTCCCATTTGTCTATTTTAACCCCAAATTTTTGAAAATTCTCTAAAATTCACCAAAAATTCTGAATTAGTCATAATACTCGTCAAATAAAATTTCAACACAATAATCCATAATTCACATTTTAATCACATTTACAAATCAATTATACCCAGAAAATGAATGCATGTATAGTTATTTTAATATATTAAAAATAAATATTCACATGTGTGTGAATATACAATGATGCATGAGCATGTAATGTACTTCTAATTTCTCACGGTACACTCAATTCACTATTTTGGGGTTTAACCCCGAACATGGGATGTTACACAGTACTGGAGAAACTAACTAATAAAATGGCTCAATATATAAGACCCTTGTATATGAAAGCCCACATTAATGACAGACTAACCTCAAGAGCATTGATTTGTAATTGGTCAACTGTTAATTGTTTTCAACCAAAATGATGGAAGTCTTTGGCAAAGATGATGTAGATCTGAACCCAACATAGGTATCCATTGTTGTATTTACTTGGGAGGCTACTAAGGCATGATGAATTCTTCTTACAAATTCACAGTAGATGGTGAGTCCTCATTGGTAGCGTTCTTCATCGTATACACACATGTAAATTATTAAGTTCTGTTTTGAGAGATTAAATTCATTATACTTTTTGTATTCCTTTATCTCTTCATTAGCTTTTGCTCTTTTAGAAAGGTGATGAGGTGGAAATTATTTAGCTAATTCTTATACTTTTCATTCTAAAGTGGATTTAGTAGAGGCAAAATTATATGATGATCAAGTAAGGCCAGTTTAGGCTAAAAGGTTGGTCTCGTGAAGAGTGTTAAAAAAGATTAAGAAAAGATAACGTCAAAGTAAAAAATGTTGGCGAAGTCAACTATCGTTGTATTTGGTAATAAGCTAATGAAGGTTTTAATTATGGAAGAACTTGATGAATAGACTTTCACAAAGAAAAGTTGCAGTAGCTGCGACCATAGAAAATAAAATTTTAATGGAGCAAATAATGGGGAATGTCAAAGAGCTAGAAGGATGTGAGAATGTCAAATTGGTTTTTAAGGAGGAAGAATTCTTCGTAGAGGATGAGGGATAACTTCAATATTTGAAATTTGCTCTTTTAAAAATCAATGACTTTGAATGTCAAAATCATGAACTACTTAAGGAAATAAATTTAAGTAGTTTAAGAGAATCTTAAAATGTGTTTGAGTAAAAATCTCGATCCAAAAATAAGAAAGGAATTAGCCAAACTTATGAAGGAATTGAAAGATTGTTTTTCTTAGACTTATATCAAAATGTTAGGATTAAGTAGAAAGATGGTATAACACAAACTTCCTATAAAATCAAAATTTCATCCATACTGCTAACCTCCTAGATGTTGCTCCAAAGAAGTTGAGTTAAAAATTAAAGAAGATATTGAAAAGTTATGTAAAGTTGGTTTTACTAGATTGACCATATATACTGAGTGCCTAATCAATATTGTACCTATAATAAAGAAAAATGGCACATTAAGAGTTTATGTTAACTTTAGGAATTTGAATGTTACCCAAAGATGTGTATATGATATCGATTTTTGATTTAATTGATGCAATGGCTAAGCATTCCTTGTTTTCATTTATGGATAATTATGTTCACAATCAGATTTTTATAGCTGTGGATGATTACTCTAAAAAGGCCTTCAGATGTCTTAGATCAATAGAAACATTTAAAGGGATCATGATACCTTTTGCCTTGAAAAATACAGGAGCCATATATTAAAGGGCTATATATGCTATCTTTCACAATTTCATAGACTGTACGTTAGAAGTTTATATAGATTATATTATTATTATGTCCAAAAGGAGGATAGATCACGTCTCAAAATTAAGGGAAGCTTTCCAAAGAATGATAAGACCAAAATTGAAGTTAAATCCTTTGAAATGCACTTTTAAAATAAAATTAGGAAACTTTTTGGGTTTATTGGTCAATCCAAAAGGAAAAAATTAGACAAGAATAAGGAAGGGTGATTTTTGAAGCAAAACCATCTTAAAATAAGACAAAACTTCAAAGGTTTTTAGGCCAAGTAAAATATGCCAGAAGATTTATTGCTAGTTTGACTGGTAAAACAAAAGAATTCTCAGATCTCTTGAAGTTCAAAAATTCTAAGTAATTCCATATTTATCGCTAATTTGGATAATAAAACAAAAGAATTCTCATATCTCTTAAAGTTGAAAATTTCTAAGGAATTCCACTGGGAAAAAATACAACATGTGGCATTTGATGAGATTAAGAAATACTTGATTAAACCTTTATTTGATGCCACCTTGGAAGGGAATACATTTGAAGTTATACATTTCTATCATAAAGGAGTCTATTAGGTACTTATTGCCCTAAAATAATGAGGCAGCTAATGAACAAACTATTTATAACTTAAATGGAATTTTGATACTAATAAAAAAGAAGTACACCCCTATTATGAAATTATATTTAGCATTATAATTTTGTTTTTCTGATTAAAATTAAGACATTATTTGTTTCAAAATCAGGCTTGTATAATTTTTTAAACCAATTTGGTGAAATATATCCTGAATAAACTAGTTATTTCAAGGAACATTAGTAAGTAGCTTATGACTTTTATAAATTTTAATCTAGATTATCATCCTTAGAAGTTAGTAAGGGTCAAACATTAGTTGAATTCCTAGAAAGCCACCCAAAGAAAAAATTCAAGAGGATCTAGATCATTTAGTGTTTATATATGAGAGGAAACCTTGGGAATTAAAATTTGATAGTTCTAGCATAGAGAACTCAGTTAGTGTTGGAATAGTTGTTACTTCATCAAATGAAACAAAAAAATCTTCTCTCTTAAGATGGACTTCCTAAAGACTAATAATCAGACTGAGTATAAGTACCTAATAACAAGGTTGGAACTTATGGTAGATCTTGGAGTCAAAGACGTCCTCATTATGGGAGATTCTTAGTTAGTATTATAACTGGTAGTAGAAGAATATTGGTGTGTAAATTTAACTTTATTACCATATTATACTACTATTATTCAATTAATAAAATTCTTTGATGTGGTAGAATTGCAACATATTCCTCAAGAAGAGAATTATGACGTGAATGAACTTTCTTAAATTGCCTATAGGTTAAGGATGTCTAAGGAGTTATTGATAAATTTGTTGTTAAATAATGAAAATCTCATTTGTATATCTATAAAAACACATATTTTCATAGAAGTTTTCAATATCTATAAAGAAGTCATTTAGGATTAGAGGGATAAAATTAGAAAATTTTTGAAGAACCACGATAAGAAGATGCCTCATAGGATTAAATTATGAGCGCTCAACTTTGTATTAATTAAAGGAGTCTTATTACGGTAAAGTGGTAATGGACTTCTTTCAATATGTCTCATGATGCTTAAGGCATTAATATTAACATAGCAAGTTTCTAAAAGGGTATATAGGCCTCGTCAGTCTAGAATTAAGATGAGATGGCTTATTAAGCATCATAGTTACTGCTAGCCTTCAATATTAAAGGAATGTACATCCTATATGTAACGCACCACCTCCACGAGACACTTCCTCGAACATCTTGAGGACATTCGGGAACATGCACCATAAAGGCAGCGAGTTAGAGCAGTCACATTCACTTAAATGGCATCATACATAAGTAACAAAAATATCCAAAAACTCAATTCGTCATTTCATTTATTAAACATAATACACTGTAGTTTCCCATACATAATTCATATATACAATATTAAAAGCTTATCAGAGTCTACTGCTCTTTTTTACAAAATATACTACATAAAAAAGGAATTAGACAAAAACCCTATCTATCTCTTCAGTCTTAGCTGACCAACTTTTGAACCATTTCTTAAGTCCAAAATATAGTACTAGTTTTCTTCTAATTTGTCTTAGAAGCTAAGTCTTCTCTCTCGTACCTAAAAAACTACTTTACAATTTTGATGCGTTTTGTGAACTCAGTGAGCAAGCCATCATTGATGTGCTCACTAATGTCAATTCACACAAATAGTTTACATTCAAAATTCACAGACATTTTATATCATCACATAATAAACATCACTTCACTAATCATCATATTGCATCAAATATAATTTTGTTCACTTATTTCACATTTCTCATTTAGAACAGTTCAAATAAACCGTTTCAATCATTCAAAACATACATATCAAAATGTATATGCAATGCACACATGACTTACTTTTAGTTGTTACTTTGTTATGACCAAGTGCCCTTTTAACTGTCCCATATCTGTTGTGGATACCGGGCTCAATGATAACTATCCCGTATTCATTGTGGATATCAGGCTCATTTTACACATTGAGCCTATGGCTCTTATACACATTCTAAGCTTTAAGCTCTTTTTCGCCGGCTACTCTGGTCACAACTACCTTTATCTAATCATGTATATCATGAAATGAAATGCATCAAAATCACATATATGCAATTAGTCAATTTTATTCGGTTTTCATATTCACTTTCACATTTTCATTGGACCTGAGTCCGACATTCAACAACTTAGTTAAGAACAGTTATTTCTTTCAAATTCACATTCAATAAAGCACTTCCAATACGATCTCAGTTATTAAACTCCTTGGACCATCAATATCTGGCATTTTTCACATTCACATAATTATCAATTCAATAATTGAAATTTAGACAAATATATTTATTCCTAGTGAGAAACATTTAGGTTACTCACAGTACGCTCCAGATAGCTATTGCCTTAAAGTCCCAATAATTTTTGGATGCGATCGTTCAATTTGTGTTTCTATATCATACAATACACATATTTATACACATTACTAATTTGCAAAATCACATAAGTATTCAATCATATACACATGTATATATATCATATATAATGCATGCTTAATTTGACTATTCTGGGTACATATCCCTAATTCACATCTCTTAATCATTCTTAATTCTCAATCTATACTTATCAAACACTTTATCAACTTGTTCAACCTCAAACTAGGTTCATTTCAAGACTCATTCAAGCCTAAATACACCATAAGAAGTACCTTAGCATTAGTTGGTTCAAACATCACCTAAAAGACAACATTTCTCTCTTTGTGCCTGCCCACGATCGTGGTGGACCTTCCTACGATCATGATGGAAGCTGATGTAACTTGCCACGATCGTGGGGACTCTTCCATCATCATGATAGAACCTAAATTTACCAGACCACAAACATAGGGACTATGCCATGATCGTGCTTTGCCTTTTCTTCCTTCATTTTTCCATGAATTCAACACACTTAGAAATAACACTATCACTCCAATTTTTCCATAATTCATGTCCATTTATGCAACGTCATTTCATTCTAACCTATTTAACTTTTTATTTGTATTAAAATCCATAAAAATCTATTCATTTAAATCATTACCATTCTCTTAATCCCTTCGTTAATGGAATTCAATCTTTTTCCACATTCTTAACCTTTTCATGCTATATTTAAGACATCTCATGAATAATTAATCACTTATACTATATCCAAGACATCTCATGAATAATTAATCACTTATACTATATCCAAGACATCTCATGAATAATTAATCACTTCTACTTCATTTCCTCTTCACCCTCTCCTTGATTACATCTCGATATCGACTGTTAAAACAATCCATAAATCATTGTTCATTAATCATATAAAAATAAAACATAATCTTTATCATTCACTTTTATACGAAATTCTTACTTCTCCTCATTTCAAGAACATTACTTGACACCTTTCTTAAGCATATATTTCACATTCATTATACCCGTAATGCATAACCTATTTCATCTACATAACAGTCTAAAATCTATGGTTTTTATAATCTCAAAATAATAACACACCATATACATTCATTCATCAATTTCTTGCACTCATCTTATATACAAAAATAGGTCGTAAACACATCTCTTTATTCATCAACTTTCAACTCTCATTCAAACATAATTTTCATAAACATTCTATCTCAAAAACATCCCTATAACATTTCATAATTTATTACTCATCATATATATAAAAACATGACACAAACCTACTTATTTCCTCATCCACGTTATAGCATATATTCAACTACACTATTATGATCATTTAATCTTAAATCACTCATCATATATGTTTCATTTAAAACAACCCATGAAGTTTAATGTATAACTTACTTGGTTAAACTCCAAACTTCTTAAAAATAATGTAAAACCCTAGCTCCTAAGCATCACGCGATCATCATCTTACCAAGGTATAATAGGCTAGGTTTCATCAAGAAGAAAAGATAACAACGATCTTGAAGAAACAAAGTGAAGGAGTTAGGCAAAGATCAATGAAGTGAAGGTTGGTGAGAAGATCTTGAGTGAAGAAGAAGAGAAGAAGATAACAAAGAGGACGAGAGTGTTTTGTAAAAAAAAGAAAGACAATGAAGATGTCTTTCAATTAGGCATATTACGTGGGTTTTAAAACTTGGTGGGTGTCATGACACTTGTCATGAAACCTTCCACTTAAATAATTTATGTTGATGTCCTTTAACTTTTGTACCCAAGATCATTTAATCTCTAGTCCATTTGTCTCTCAATCTCTAAGCCAATTGATAACCAATTTTCTATGGCACTTGTCAATTATTTCTATTGTCATATATCACTTATTTCTACTTCCATTTATCAATTTATCTTACTACTTGACATTTTTCCTAGTTCAAAAATAATCATAATTTTAGAAGTTTCTCAAATATAACAAATAATTTCTAAATCACAAATTATAATTTATCAACTGAAATTCAAGACATAAAATTCACCAAATCAGAATTTACGACATATAATTCATAATTCACAATATGGTCATTTAAAATCATGTATGTTGGGCTGCCATGGATACATGCATCACATGAATGAGAGTGCAACGAAAGTGTCAAAATCTAGATTCTGACACCATGAAAATCCCAAAAAAATAGAATCACACATGCATACATGGATATGTAAAAGAACATTAAATATAAAACATTTTTACCTTTTGTTTCTCCTCCTTTCTTGTTTCTTCTCCTTGTTTGGGTTGTTGCAAACACCAAACCCTTCCTTGATCACCCAAGAACACACAAAGATTAAGAAGAAACAATGTGAGGGTGATTTGAGCACCAAACTAGATGAGTTTTAGTAGATGCTCAAAATGAAAAGATAGATCAAGAATCTTGTTGCTTGCACTTTGATTCATGCAACAATTGCATTAATTGCAAGAATAAGACTCAAGACACCTCTCTCTCACTTTAGAACTCTTTTAAAGCCCTTATGCCCTTACTTAAGTGTGTAAGAAGTGGTAACACTCTTATGTACATAAGTGAAGAACTTACTTATGTACTTATTCATATCCTCGGTCACCCACGATCGTGGCCTACTTAAAAATAGGCTCACCTTAGGCCACAATCATGGCCTATGAGCCACGATCATGGCCTATTTAAAATTAGTCATATACATTATGTTTTTTATCTGATCTTTTATGCGTGTGACCCTTAGGTTCCCGGTTATTTAGGCACTTGAATTAACTCCTAATTCAAGCAAATCTTGAAGGGTTTCATGATGCCAATTTGTCGGAATATAAGTGGATTAATACATAAACTTTTTGATAGTTAATTCTCTAATTTATGAACCTTTCCATAGATAATTACTGTATAATTCATCCTTTCATTATACTATACCCCACTTAGTTCGAAGTATGGGCTATGTGTCAACTCCTATTAGACCGACTCCATCACATCTAGTCCAAGTGATATTAGTTCTTGTCCTGGGATCTCATTATTCTATGTGTCATTAAAGACTCTCTTTATGACACATAACTGCTCTAGCTAGAGACTCCTAAGTAATGACCCCAATAAGTGACTGTGGGTATCCTCTCCTTCTATCAGGAGTGGTGAATACTTTATTGGCTACCTAATTACCTTCAAATACCAATAGTTGTACCTAATCACCACCCTAAAAGTAACCTCGTCTTGAGGTAACAAGGAATGATGTCAAAGCATAGGATCAGTATCCAAGATATCCTTGAGTACCTCAAGTCTAAGGATATTTGCACCATTTCTATAATGAGATTAATTATTGACATTTGATAGATCATCCATATGATAATCTCATTTCAAATCATCTGATGTACTTATTACTTTTAGTAAGCATCCACGTGTTAACTCTAAACTTCTCATGCTTACAGTTTGTGAGATCTACTGCTTAATCAAATTAAGGAGTATAACATGTGCTAGTCTGTCTACATTATTAATGTCCTATCTTATTTATCCTATGACTAGGGATTATTTAGATACTAACATAATTTCACATGATAGGAATCTCATTATTATGATCTCATTATGATTTCCCTCACGTTATGTTTTGTATCATGGACTTCATTAATTCAATTTAAGATCAATATCAATTTATATATAAACGAATACCAAATTAATGAAAAATGCCTTTTTCTTTATTAATCAAAACAAAGTCAATACAAAAGTTCTAAAGGTGATCGCCTTTAGAACACTACTTTATAATCTCCCACTTACACTAAAGTCAATCACCTTTGTATTTAATACTATAGGTAAGTACATAAGAATGAAATTTTATTTAAAGAAGTGGCTTAGTCAAAGGATCAGTAATGTTCTGATCTATGGGCACTCTCTCTATCTTCATATCACCTCTATCAATTATCTCCCTGATCAGATGATATCTCCTGAGTACATGCTTGGACCTCTGATGAGGCCTTAGTTCCTTGGATTGAGCTATAGCCCTATTGTTGTCACAGTACAATAATATTAGGTCTACTATGCTCGGAACCACTCCAAATTCCATAACGAACTTCTTGATTTAAACAGCTTCTTTTGTCACTTCTGTAACTGCAATGTACTCTGACTCAGTCATCGAATCTACAGTCGTCTCTTGGTTGGAACTCTTCCAACTGACTGCTCCACCATTCAGTGTGAAAACATAACCTAACTGAGATTTGGAGTCATCTTGGTCAAATTGAAAACTGGCATCCTTATGCCCGCTCACTATAAGATGTCCATTCCATATATCAAGAATATATCTTTAGTCCTTCTTAAGTACTTTAGGTTATTCTTGACAGCCACCTAATGACATTCACTATGATCCGATTGATATCTGCTCGTAACACTTAGAGCATATGATATATCAGGTCTTGTACGTAACATAGCATACATTATTGACCCTATTGCAGAAGCATACGAGATCATCCTCATGCAAGTCCTCCTATCTTGCATCTTGGGACATATAGATTTTGAGAGTTTTATCCCATGAGTCATAGGAAGAAACCCTCTGTTGGACTGTTCCATGTTAAACCTATTTAACACTTTATCTATGTATGTTGACTATGAAAGACCTAGCAACTTCCTTGATCTATCTCTATAGATCTTTTTTCCCTATGTATAAGTTGCTTCTCTAAGGTCATTCATGGAAAAATTCTGGGACATTCAAATTTTGGCTGATTGCAAACTTGAGACATCATTTCCCATTAGTAACATGTCATCCATATATAACATAAGGAATATGATAGCACTCCCACTAACCTTCTTGTACACACATGGTTCATTAGGATTTTGTGAGAAACCAAACTCTTTTATTGTCTTATCAAATTGAATGTTCCAACTTTTATATGCTTGCTTCAATCCATAAATGGATTTCTGAAGCTTGCATACCTTTCTGCCATCTTTGGATACGGAGCCCTCAGGTTGTATCATATACATATCCTCAATAAGGTTTCTATTTACGAAAGTCGTCTTCACATCCATCTGCCATATTTCATAATCATAATAAGCAGCAATGGCTAGGAGTATTCTAATGGATTTAAGCATTGCTACGGGGCTAAATGTCTCATCATAGTCAACTCCTTACTTTGATGATAACCTTTAATAACTAGCCTCGCTTTATAGGTAATCACAAGACCTTCCATGTTGATTTTCTTCTTGAAAATCCATTTGCACCTATGGGTTTTAACCTTTTGGGTGGCTCAACCAAAGTCCATATTTGGTTTTCATACATGGAATCTATTTCGGACTTCATGGCTGCTTACATGTAATTATGCAACACACTACTCATTTTATGCTCAAAAATTGCAAGTATATAAGTCGTGACTTGTAATTAAAAAGTAGATATCGATCCTACAGGGATTGATGCCCAAACACTACTTAATTTAGACAAAACTTTGTTTAAGAAAGAAAATTGTTTAATGGAGCTAATCTAGAAAATTAAACTAAAATTAAAAAAACTAATGATAAACAATAAACAAAACCAAGATGTAGAAAATTGGAATCAAGAATTTAAAGACTAGAGATTCCTTTTCCTCCCTCTTATTTTATTAATCGAATTGTGTCTCACCTAAAATTTTTGAATGTATTAATTACCCTCTCTCAAGGTATAATTTTGTCTCCCTCTTATTTTATTAATTGAATTATGTCTCACCTAAGATTTTCAAATGTATTAATTACCCTCTCTCAAGGTATAATTAATTGTCCCGAATCAAATTAAATGGAATCAATTGAACGATCTCTCAACCTACCCAACGACTCCACCAATTCAATTAGTTATTAAATTATCTTATAGGTGATTGATTGACCTAGTTGACATCTCTCTTCTAACTAATCAACTGACGTGATGATTGTACGTCTATAGGTTGCCAACTCTAGTTGTACAATCCTACATAAATAATCTTACTAACTCTCTCGATTTATTGCAAGATATAAAAATAATAAACAATCATCAAAGACAACTTCATTCAATTCAATAAAATAGGAGTTTTAACAAAATAGTTCAAAAGCAATCCCTAAAACTAAATCAGCCACTCATGATGTCCATAACGTCATCAACATTCAAATAAACCATTTTACAAAAAAATAGAAGAAGCAAAATTGACAAAAAATTGAATAAGGAAACTCCTTCTTTTCTTTGCCAAAATTTGAAAATTTTGGTATTGATGTGCTATTTTCCCCAATCTTGATGATAACCCTTGACTTCAATCCTTCCTTAAGACTAAAAACATGTGTTCTTCACTCAAGAATGGTATTTCTACAGAAAGATTTCGTCCCCCCTTTTGATGGAGGCTTAATTCTCCTTTAATAGTCTAGAAACTGTAAGTTTAATGATGCCCTGCATAATAACTCGGATTATAATTCTCACGATCGTGGGAATTGGCAACAGAGTAGTCTCTTCTCTTCTTTGATCTTTAGCTTAATGTCCAAGTTGCTCAATCTTCCTTCCTACATAAAATAGTCAATTCTTACCCTAAATTAACATCAAACGTAAAAGAACAACAATGGAAATCAAACTAAACGAAAGCATATAAAATGAATCCTAAACTACAACAATAATCAACAACTATGCCAAAAAAAAACATGCCAATTACTTAGAAAAACATAAACTAATGCACAACTATCAACATCCCCACACTTAAATCTTCGTTTGTCCTCTAGCAAAAAAAATACAACTAAACAATTTTATCACTTCATTTTCACAAATATCAAAGAACACAATTCCTCAAATTTAAGCCAACTCAAATATGAAGTTAATACACATATCATGACTACTTTTTCATTGGTATACATAAGCAAACTCAACAATTGACACCATCACTCAAAGATAAGTAAAGATGCAAAATGAATTTTTCTTACGGTTTTCACTCATTTCTCTCAAGTGTTTGATGGTTAGTATTTCTTTCAAACTTCCTATAGCAAACTACACTACCATAGGCCTGCTAATACACCAATTCTCCTCTATAATGATTAAATGCATAAATAGATCAAAAGGACTTCTTTAGGGTTGTAATGTGGTAAGGGTTAAGGTGGGTAGAAAGGGAAAAAGGGTTAAACATAAGCATTCGTAAAGTAAAAAGCGAATAAAAATGGACAACAACACACAACTTTGAGATATACAAATGTAACTATTATTCTGCATTTTATTGATGCTACTCGACTGTTCTTCTTTTTTTTCTTTTCAAATTTTTTAATTAATTAGTTAATTAATTTCTTAATACATGGAAGAACTATGAACCAAAATAGCACTATATACACTATAATCCATAGGTAGAAATATACTCAACTCATCTAGGTAAAATTTTCACAACGCTCCCAACTATTGTATTATTTAATACTCTACTAAGCTTGTGAATGGGTAGGTTAATAAGGTTCAAGGTTTTAAAATTTTGGGTGTTTTCAAGAAGGAAGTATCACTCAACAAAGAAACAGAATGACTATGGATGGAGTCATATAGCTCAATCCTCACATTGGCTCAAATGAAAACTCATTATGCATCTCTACACTACCTTATTGTTTAAGTGTCAATTTGTGACTAAGCTTATATAACCAACTATTTTTCATCAGTCTATATGGTTCACTTTCTACTCAAGCAGCCTAATCCAAGTTCAAGCATGCATTCAATCTAATTCCAACTAGCATGATAGAATCTCATGGCCATATCCATCAGAATGATTTAAATGATGTTCCATTGCTGACACAAAGCACATGATATGCCTAAACATGCATCCTATTTAACAAAATGCAAACAATGCAATTAAGAAAGTCAATGTCACCTCCCCACACTTAAAGATCACATTGTCCTCAATGTGACAAATCAACCACCAATTAAGGGAAAATGACGTCAAACCAAACAAAAGAAATTGAAACAAACAAATGACATTAAACAAAACAAAAGAAATTAAACAAAAGAAATTGACATGAAACCAAACAAACAAGAAATCAAATAAAAATAACAAAATTTAAAATTAAAGGGTAAGAAAAACTTATGGAGATGATGGTGGTGGTGGAGTTAGCAAAGGAGCTTCAAAATTATTCCTCTGATAGAATTTTAGGAACCTCTTCTTAAAGTTATGCCGCTCCTTATAGACTTGCTGCATTTGGGTGTCGAGCTCATTGATTTCAGATGCCATTACTGTTGATTGGCGGCCATCTGGTTAAGAATTTTTTGAAATCAATTGACCTCTACTAGTGCACTCAGTTCTTCCTCTACTACTTCCTCTTCTGGCTCTAGAACTGCTCGGGATGTGAACAGTCGAGAAGTAGCTGTGCCTGTGCTCCTCTTGTTTCTCATTGCAATACATGTCTGAGGATTTTAAAGTTCCATAGAATTAAACTCCAAAATCTTGGAGTGCCTCAAATAAGATATGTCAAACATGTCGTATTGAGTTGTACACACATCTTCCAAATTAAAATTATAAAATAGAGGTAAAGCAGTAACAACATGAGACATTCCAAGATATGAACTCTTTTTATTTACAACACTCACTATTGATCAAAAAATTCTAAAAGGCGTGTTAATTTTAATTTGTCGATCCATGCACCACACAAAGAAAAGTTCTTTGGCCGAGCATTTGTTACTTTCAGTTTTATTGAACACAGTTAAGCACATAAATTTTTGTAAAAGTAAATGCTTGGTACTACGGATTAAAGAATTCGGTGCATTTTTAAAGTCAAAATTTTCTTCCCTAGTCAGAGTTTTCCAGTAATCATCTAAATAAAAATCAGTGTGATCATCTAAAACTTTAATGTTTGGCAAACCAAAAAGACCACGCATGACAGTATAATCCAATTTGTAAATAGTACTGAATAACCTAAACCAGAAAACGTCCATTTTAGGATTATATCGGAGTGCAGTGAAAAACTTTATGATCATCATAGGGTGAATAGGTACGTCACAATGAACAAACCTATTCCAACCTATGTTTATAGCTGGTCGCTCTATTTTATGCCTCACTCTTATGTTTTCTAACAATTCAAAATCAAAATACCTAGGAGTGACTAGTTCTCTATCCCTAAGGTTGCGAAAACATGTACCTTCTTCGTCTGAATAAATTGGGAAGAGGGAATGGTAAGCTACCATTAAATCACGTTTACCTTCACTGGAGACTTCATGGCACAATTCATCGGTCAGTTTAGTCAGTTTCTGAGCCATCATCTTCCTTAGTGCCATTGTAAAAAGAAAACCTACAAAATTAAGAAAAATATAAGTGACTTCGATTTTTAGAGAGAGGGAGCAAAATATTACCCAAATCCTTGTGTTTTTAAATGATTAATGCATGAAAAGATGAAAGAATTGTAAGATTAATGAGAAGAGTTCAAGAAAATACCAAGAATCTAGAGGAAAATGAAGAGTTTTAGAGAGTGGGAGGAGAGAATTTCGTAGGTTAGAGAGAGAAGGAGTGAAATTTTGAAGAATGGGTGAAAAAAGAAAAGGGGAGGGAAAACTTAAATTTCACTCCGGATGGAATTCCCACGATCATGGGATTTCTCTCCAGAAAGTTTCTGGAGAGATTTCCCACGATCATGGTTTTCTCTCTAAAAAGTTTCTGGAGAGATTTCCCACGATTGTGGGAATCACTCTAATTCCCACGATCGTGGGTTTTCTCTCTAGAAACTTTCTGGAGAGAATTTTTACAATCATGGGAATCACACCAATTTTTATGATCATGGGATTGGGTAATTCGTCCACTTTTAAGCCTTCTTCCAAGTCTAGCATGCATTTTTAATGATCCCATAATCTACTAACACCTTAAAATAATATTACTAACAAAAATTCGAAGATAAAACAAGTTAAAATTCAAACAAAATCTAAATAAACATCAATCAAACTCTACTTAAACATAATCATAACTGAATAAATAAACTAAATAAGTAGACAAAAACAAACAAAAGAAAATAGAATTCCATGGGTTGCCTCCCATGCAACACTTCTTTTAACATCAGTAGCTCAACACTCTATCCTTGGAAACTCAACCACGATCAATTATGAGTGGCTTGCTTCCACCTTTTTCATTCAACATCAATTTTGTAGCCTGTAACTAAGTTACAACTTGTAAAGTTAAGAAAACCAATTAAGCCAAATAATGTTATTTTTTCTAACAAACTGTCAATAAAATAGTGAATAACAAAACTCCTTGAATCTTCCATTGAATCCAACAGTTTGCCCTGTAAGAAAGTGAGTTGCTCTCTTTTTTCCTTAATTACCTTCGTCTCCTCTGCTTCTTCCACTTCACTAAGAGAGACTTTCATAGCTTCTTCAAACTCGATGTCTGTTGTCATCTATTCTTTATCCTCTTGTTCTTTAGAAGATTTGAACACATTAATTATCATGAATGAGCTACTATCCTTCAGATTCTTAAATACATCATTCATATTGAATGTCATTTGGTCATCATCAATCGGAAGGATAAGGTTCTTTTCATAAACGTCTACCCAAGATTTTTCGATGTTCATAAATGGTATATCAAGAACTGGTGAATAAAAGGGAGAGTTGACATTCTATTCTTCATCCTCTTTCTTTGTTTCTTGGTTTTCAATAAGGTGGGGTTCAACTTAGTGTTCCATTGGTTCTTCTAACTCTTCCCCATTCTTAAGTGTGATGGCCTTATATTGCTCTCGTTGATGTAATTCCATATTTCTCATAGAGTCTTCCACACTTCTCTTACAAAATTCGTGAGAAAGTTGTATTACTCGAATCTCCAGATTGTGGATGGATGAGGCATGATTCTTCATAATCTGATCAAACTTTGCCTCCATCCTCTCTTGGCTTTCCTCCTGACTAGCAAGCATCCTCTTCTGATTCTCTTCTTAAGTTACCAGTTTAGAACCTAAAACATCCATCAACTTGTCCATTTTGTTCTCCAAAGAATCAAGTCGGTCTTGTTGAAATCCTTTTTGTAATTCACAAAAATTCCTTGCTCCCTATAATATTCTATCTTCCATCATCGTTCTTTCCATTTCTTATTGGCATCTAGCTCTTCAGATGTCTCACTCTCATTCTAAGATGTCTTGATGCATCTCGTAATATCAGGAAACTCTTTTTTACTAATTTCTGTCAATTTTCGCATGCTCCTTGTGTTCATGCACTTACAGATACACAAGAAAAAGTATCAAAATTCTTAAATCAAAGTAATATAAATTAAAAAAGATGCTAAACAATCAATCCCTGACAACAACGCCAAAAACTTGTTTGCACGTAACTATACAATGCACACTACTCCTTTTACGCTAAAAAACCACAAGTGTTTGGGTCGTGACTTGTAGTTAAAAAATGGATATTGATCCTACAGGGATTGATGCCTAGAAACCACTTAATTTAGACAAAACTTTGTTTAAGAAAGAAAATTGTTTAATGGAACTAATCTAGAAAATTAAACTCAAATTAAAAAACTAATGATAAACAATAGACAAAACCAAGATGCAGAAAATTGGAATCAAGAATTTAAAGACTAGAGATTACTTTGTCCTTATTTTGTCTCCCTCTTATTTTATTAATCGAATTATGTTTCACCTAAGATTTTCAAATGTATTAATTACCCTCTCAATGTATAATTAATTGTGTAACATCCAATTTCCAGATAACGGGTTAAATTATTAAAAAAACGGGTACACGAGAGAGCGATCAGAGAAATTAGGAAAACACATCTCATACTCATGCATTTGTGAACAGTGATATGTGCACATGAAAAATGTCTGTACATGCATTCATGACATTCTTCTCGGTATAA